>JBBPBX010000879.1:17332-29999 GCA_038048925.1 Garcialebias charrua
AAAACAAATTCATCAGAAAAAAATATAAAAAGGGTGCAGAAAGAAGAATATTCTTATATCTGCCCCTTGTTTAAAAAATAAAATAACTACAAACAACAACTCAGGCTTGAACAATCCCCAAAGCGATAACAAAAAACATCACGCATTCTTCACATGGTATCATACTTTCCTAACAATTTTAACGTAATCATATTTTTAAACATATAAATTGTTTTAGAAATGTTTATGGTGATATCAAAGCAATTCCACAATTACAACACAGCTCCTTCAGACTAGTTTTAAATGGAGGTTTTACAAACATTTCCATTCCCTTAAGGTTAAAATGACTCTTTTTTTTTCAAAACAAATTTTTATTGATGTGGATAATATTTTTAATGAGCTTTATACGTGACTTGAAAATACTATATTCAACCAAATAATAACATCTTAATAATTTCAACTGATGAAATAATATATTTGTTGGGTGACCATAGCACTTCCTACTAAAAAAATTTATAGCTCTTTTTTGTACAACAAAAATGGGGTTTGTAATAGTTTTGCATGCTTTTCCCCAAACTTCAGTACAATAGATTAAATATGGAACAATCATTACATTATACAATATAAAGCTTTGTCATTCAAAAACTTTTATTTTATACAGTAATGAGATGATTTTGCTATTTTTATTCTTAAGTAATTTACATAAGATTTCCATGTCAGCTTCTCATCACAACACCCAGAAATTTTGTTTCATTAACTCTATGAATTTCAGTATTGTCAAGTTTAAATGGGACTTTGATAATTTAATTTCTGTTACTAAATATCATGTAGTTTCATTTTCTTCCAAATTTAATGATAAATCATTAAGCTGGAGCCAAGTTTGTATTTTTACAGATACTGCCTGTATCATCGCTAACATCTGTTCAACATCTTCACCTGAACAAAAAAATGTGGTATCATCTGCAAATAAAACACACTTCAAAAGCCCTGACACATCAACCAGATCATTTATATACAAAATAAACAACTTTGGTCCCAACACAGAGCCCTGAGGAACTCCACATATTAGATTAATATTAAATCTCTATACTACATACATTTTCTTAACTTGTTTATGACCACACAATAAGAACATAAGAGGAGCAATAATTTTTTTTCTGTATTTCATCAGCTCTTTTTATACCTTACTGTGAAAATGATGCCACCTAGAGGTGAAATTCCCACAGGAATTTTTTTTTTTTATTCACATGCTCTCCATCAAACAGATGTTATATTTTGCTACATTTTTGTGCTAAACAGAGGAACACGAGGAGTCGGTGTACAATCATTACATCTCCGAAATCCGCAACTTCCGCATGCACCTGGAAGGCCACGAAGAACACCTGATCAGGCAAATCCGCACGCCGCTGGAAAGAGACGACGTGGAGCAGAGTCTGCATCGCATCGCCGAGCATGAGGTACGCAGCGGAGTGTTTCTTGTCATACAAGTACCGGTACTCAGAGTTATCTGATGGTTTTGTAGTAATTTAACCATACTTCTTAACTGCCACTGCAGAGGAAGACGGCCGAGCTGGAGAGGATGAAGGATGATCTGGATGTCCTGAAGGAGAAGTGTGAGGTGTTCCTCCGACAGGCAGCAGGGTCTCCGTCGGCGTCGACACTTTCCTCCGAGCTCTCTGTCCTCCTTCAAAGCATGAACCAAGTGTTCTCCATGTCCTCCATTTATTTGGACAAGTAAGGGTCTTTCTACAGCAGGGGTGTCAAAGTCAAATACACCAAGGGCCAAAAAAACAAATTTGCTACAAGCCAAGGGCCGGACTGGTTCAATGTTCATATTGAAATGATTTCACATAGCCTATTGAACCAAGACCTAACAGACTGTCTATTATTTAAGGATTAAAATGAATAAAGCAATATTTTCTTATGGATCTGTCAGTAATTTCAAGTGAAAACATTTTTCAACAGGCAAACAGCAAAAAATTAAATTGTTTTTAAAAACAAAATATGTTTCTTAATATCAAGATAAATGCATAAATAAAAGTGCATGCATTATAAACTGAAAATGCATTATTGTGCAGCTCTATGATCCTACTGATCACCACTTTCAAATAGGAAAATAAGAAAATTAATCAAATCAGTTGTATTCTTTCTCATGGCTCTTATCTGCAATTGTCCCCGAGTCCATTCAACTGAAAAATAAATATCAATAAATAAAATGCAATTAAATAATTTAGGTTACCTGCCTAAATAAAGGTTGAATGATTAGGCATACAGCGGTCTTGTGATTTTTAATTAATATATTGTACTTTTTTATGATTGTTTACTATTGACTGCAAATATCAAATGTGATTTTTAATTAATATATTGTACTTTTTTATGATTGTTTACTATTGACTGCAAATATCAAATGTGATTTTTAATTAATATATTGTACTTTTTTATGATTGTTTACTATTGACTGCAAATATCAAATGTGATTTTTAATTAATATATTGTACTTTTTTATGATTGTTTACTATTGGCTGCAACTATCAAGCTGTGAAATCCTTCATTTTATACAACTGACAGCTCCTGGTCATTAATTATGATGAAGTTCAGCAACTTCTCTGAACATTTGAGCTCCAAGCTTCAGCTGTGTTTTTATTCAATCCGGGGCGCTCTGATTTCAGTCAGTCGCTATCAGCTTGTCCCTCATACGTGATAGTCAGACAGCAGGTCAGAGAAGACGCAGCTGGCTGCGGTTGAACAAGAAAAAAACACAGCTGAAGACATAGAGCTCGAGTTTAGGAGCTAAACAGCCTGTTCCGACTCCCGAGACGGGACGCGGCTGGGTCCTGCTGCTGCTTCGGTTCAGCGAGAGTGTCATCCCGCTGAACTAACTTGACTGCAGTTTATTGTGGCGCTATGGCTCTGCAGACATTGCACGATGCTGTGTTTAGTGTAAAATACTTCCACACAGTGACATGTTGCGATGAAAAGTCGGCTAGCTGTTAGCTAAAATGCTACTCACCGAGTCTGCACGTTGTAGCTGGCTGCAAAGTAAACTATGGAATGGATTTCCTGAATTTGAGGCGGGTCTTATTACTCTGGGTTGGACATGACTCCGTTCCGAAAATCCATTCCATAGTTTGAAGCTGTGCCGTGTGCAAAACACCAGCGGGTGGCTGTGGCTTGCGGGCCAGATCTAATAGTTATTAAATATCATCCAGGGGGCCATAAATAATTGCTTCGCGGGCCGGATCTGGTCCGCGGGCCGCCACTCTGACATATGTGTTCTACAGTGTCTCAAAGTGATTCAGACGTAGAAAAAACTGCTATAGTGAAGTGATGCTCTTTTTTTTGCAGACTAAAAACATTGAGTCTAGTTGTGAAGCACAGTCAGAATGCAGAGGCTCTTGTTAAAACCTACGAGTCCAAACTTTATGAAGAAGAGGCCACGAACTCTGACGTCAAATCCATTGAAAGCATCATTTCAACACTTAAGGTAAAACTTTCTTTTTCATTAGAGCAGGTTGTCAGTGTTAAAACTGTGAGCAATCATCCATTGTTTGTTCCCAGCAATGGCGGACAGAGATTGACGAAAGACAGGAGGCGTTCCACGACATGGAGGACGAGCTGCAGAAAGCGCGCGTCACCAGCGATCGCATGTTCAGGGCCCACAACGAGCGGGACTTTGATCTGGACTGGCACAAAGAGAAGGCGGATCAGCTGAGCGAGAGATGGCAGAGCGTTCACGTACAGATCGATAGCAGGTTTGTTTTATTCCACCAATTACAGCAGGTGCAAACCACGATGAGTTTATTACAATTTCTCTGTCAATGTCAGACTTCGGGATCTGGAGGGCATCAGCAAGTCTCTGAAGCACTACAGAGACTCCTACTCGAGTCTCGACGAATGGATCAGCGAACTGGAAACGGTGCAGCTGAAGGCCCAAGAGAACAAACCTGATGACAGCAAAGCTCTTGCTGAGCTGTTAAACAAACAAAAGGTAAAACAGAACCGGACGTCCTCACACCAAGTCAAAGACTTCAAAGTACTGATTCTGTTTGCGTTTTACTTTTAGGTTCTCGTTGCTGAAATTGAACAAAAGCAGAACAGGATCGATGAGTGTCAAAAGTATTCAGAGCAATACTGTTCTGCTATTAAGGTAATTCATTTTAGCTAATTATGCAACCCTTTTTATTTTTCTATTACCATTAGAGTTGGAAGATATGGCCAAAACTTTTATCACATTATATTTCTTAATTTCGGTCGATAACGATATACAGGGGGTCCCCGACTTACGAGCGAGTTCCGTTCCTGCGAGGTTCTCGTAAGACTAAATCTCGTATGTCGGAACCCGAAACACGTGTTGCTCGTAAGTCCGGATTTTCGGTCGTAAGTCGGAAAATTTATGCTAGCGCTACTACGAACACTCGTTTTTCATCACAAATGTTCATACTAGTTCATAAACATGCTCAGAAACTTGTTTCCAAACGGTTAGCTAACACACTTTCATCTAAAAACACATAAAAGTGCTGTATTTTCTGTATGTTCTTTACAAATTTACTGTTCGTTAGTGAGCTCGTAAGTCCGGAACCTCGTATGTCGATGCGCTCGTAAGTCGGGGACCCCCTGTAAACAATATAAAAGCGTCAGAAAAACTGTACAAATAAATTAATGTTCACCTTTTATTTGCATTTAGCCTTCAAAGTGACAAAGTTGAGAGTTTAATGTTTATTTGATGGTGATTTCAAAAAATTTTGAAGGCTAAATACAAAAATCTTTCTGTGTAAATATCTCGTTACAACGTGAACACCCTTAAAATAAATTAATGTTCACCTTTTATTTGCATTTAGCCTTCAAAGTGACAAAGTTGAGAGTTTAATGTTTATTTGATGGTGATTTCAAAAAATTTTGAAGGCTAAATACAAAAATCTTTCTGTGTAAATATCTCGTTACAACGTGAACACCCTTATTATATAGACAATATATATATATATATATTATATAGGCTTATAGACAAGTGTGGCCTATTTACGTAAAATTTTAATTTTCTTTTTAAACTTAGCGGGTGCGGATTATATTCAGGTGCGCTCAGTAGTCCAGAAATTACAGTATTATGTGTAAATAAATCGGCTATACTCTTGTTAGTATTTGCAGGATGTATGTTTTGATAAAAATACTCTTGCGTTCCTTTGAAGATATTCAGAGCTAGATTAATTTTTAAAAGATCTGTTTTTAATTTGAAGAAAGTTAATTAAAAAAAATGTCTTTAAATTTCCTTTAGGATTATGAACTTCAGCTGATGACATTCAGGGCGATGGTCGACTCCCAGCACAAATCTCCTCTCAAGAAGCGGAGGATCCAGAGCTCTTCTGATGCGATTCAACAGGAGGTAAAAACCCCATTCTAACTTGGTTCATAAAGAAAAAATATTCAGTTTCAACAAGTCTTACACAACAGCATATCTGTCTATTTATTTATTTATTACAGTTTATGGATCTCCGAACCCGTTACACAGCTCTTGTGACTCTAATGACTCAGTATGTAAAGTTTGCCAGTGAAACACTGAGGAGAACAGAAGACGAGGAGGTAACATTTCATGATTTCCTTGTTTAGCTTTTGGGGCTTTTAGTGTCTTTTTTTAGGTTCTGATTCCATGTTCCGTTCAAATATTTGCATGATTTTCAGGTCTCTGTTGCATCAACATTAACACGCTTTGTAGCATTTTTACTATTTGTGGCTTTGACTTGTTGACTCAACAGCTCATCGGGGTGAAAACAGTTTGCTTCATTGTGCAAGAGAAGCAAATAAAATGCAGAAAAGCAGTGCATGGATGCATGTCCTGTCACATCTTGCTGACACTGGTTGGAGAAAGTTTATTCTTAAAAAAAAAAATCTTCTAGCATGAAGAAAAAGAAATCTCTGAGTTATTTATTTTTATTTTTATGACTAACATTTGCATTTAGTGAAAAGGCTTTAAAATGTTAAATAATCTAACATTTTATATGATGCAATGCTTTCAGTTTGATTTTATACTGAATCAAACACTTGGAGAGATTGCTTCATTTTTTATTTTATTTTTACAATTTCTATTTAAAGGGTGTGTGACATGATGTTGGAACTATGCATAAAGTGGCAGAGTAGCTACTCAGCTTTGAATTTTTTTGTACACAGATGCTTCGAATAATTAATATATAAAAGTATTTTTTAATAAAACAGTTCTCTGCAGTGCGTCGCAGTTTTTGGGTGGAGAAAGGTGGGGTCAAACGCCGACGCATTTTATGACGCAATCGCCAGAACGCACATTGTAAATAACAAACAGCAGTGATTATAGAAACAGGAATTACACAATTTAAGTGAAGATTTGAGAGATTTGTCTTCAGTTTGGGAAGCCGAAGTTAGTTCGAGTGATGAACAACAAACAGCTGGTTCTAATGTAGGTCTGCACCTGTATTTATTTGAGTCTTACCATTCAGAAGCGAGGGAGCTCCGAGGGGGGGCAGCTTTGTTTATTTCATTCTTGACGAAGTTTTACATCTTTTAGGAAAGTGAAAAGGCTCACTGGTTCACTGGCGATATTAGAACACCCAAATGCGACACAACGTAACTGCATTTTTCAAGTAATACAAAAAAAAAAGGCAATCTTGAACACAATTAAACTGCGTTCTAATGACATGCGCAGACTGACATTATTGCCCCTACGTCATAGACATCGCATGCGTAAATACCCAGATGTCCCGTGACGAAACACGGCGCCACTGTTAAAATAACTTAGCAACAAAATTTCATTGATTTATCATTTTGCTTGTAGAAACGAACATAGTTGAATGATACAACATACAGTATAGATGTTGTGCCACTTTATGCATAGTTCCAAAATCATGTCAAACACCCTTTAATAGTGAATCTCAGTGAATAGTGAATGATCAATTGTTTTACATTATAGAACAGAAAGGCTTTTGAAAGAGCAGAGAATGCAAAGTGGACAGAACGCATGGAGCTCCAAAAAGCCAGAGGCGAAGCAGAGATTAGACAACTTCAGCAACAAATCCAGGAGCAGGAGGTTTTGCTCACGGAAAAACAAGCGCAGGTGCAAAAGCTGGAAGGAGAGCTAGAAACACAAAGAAAGACCATCGGTGACATGAACCTTGAGAAGTCGCAGCTCGAGCACGATGTTATTCAGTATCGTGCAAAATTAGAAAATGTTATGAAAGACAAAGCTGCTACTGAGCAGGAATTAAAGTGCAGCAAACTTTTATTTGAACAGTCAGAGGCCACATGGTCTCTGACTCGGAAGAAACTCGAGGAGAAAATAACAAATGTGCAAGAAGTTGAATGCGATGCAGAGGCAGAATTGTACGGTCAAGTCCAGTCTAAAAACAAGGATCTGCAGCGGATGAGATTTGACTGCCAGACAGAATCAGATGCTCAGCTGGAGTCCTCTGCAGACAGGGTGGATAAAGTTCTGCAGCAGAAACTGGAGGAACTGCTTCAGGTCCAGAAAAAGGCAGAAATGGCCGAAGAGAAAGCTCAGAGCTATGAAAAGCTTTTGGACGACAGCAACAACGAATTGAAGAAACTTCAGATGGATGTGGAGAGTGAAAGGACCCACATGAGAAAGAAATCAGAGGAACTTCAACAGGAAACACTGAACCTGAAAAAATCCATCATCAACCTGCAGGAGGAAATCAGATCTCTCCAAAGAGCAAAGTCCTCGTTCGAACAAAGCTCCTTTTTCCAGAGCACCGAAATCGAAGGCCTTAAAGAGCAGTTAAAGATCACGCAAGGGGAGCTGCAGAAGAAAAGCTCCATTGAGCAGGAAAACACGTACAAGATGAACAACTTAGAGGAAGAGGTAGCTTCCAGAGAGGCCGTAATAGATCAGCTGAATCTTAAATGCAGTGAGCTGACGAGGGTGAACGTCTCCTCTGGCAGTGACATTAGAGGCCTTCAGATCCAAACTGAGTCGTTGGAAAAAGTGAGATTACTTTCTGATCAAAAAATCAAGTCTTTAAAGAGAGAGGTTGAGAGCTGGAAGCAACAGCTTCAAACTTCCAAGGAAGAAAGCATGGCAATTATGAAATCAGAGCAGGCGCTGCAGCTCAAATGCAAGAACCTGGAGGCGGAGCTTCAAGGAAGTGAAATCGAGGCTTCTCAGCTGCAAAGAAAAGTAAACGAGCTAAAACAGAACAGTTTAGAGATGGAGCAGAATCTGAAAAACACAAAAGCTAAACTTGATCAGGTGTTGATGGAAACTGAGAGCAAAGATCAGCAGATTAAAATCTATAAATCTCAAGTAGAGGGCGCTAAATCCCAGATTAGGATCGTCGAGGAAGAACTAAACAAAAAATCCCACACTACGTACGAGCTCCAGATGAAACTGCAAGAATTCAGTGAAGAGGCGAAGAAAATGGCCGATGCCCAGCAAAAAACTAAAACCCTCAGTTCAAAGATTGCCGGCTACGAGGAAGAAATTACAACTCTGAAATCCGAGCTGAAGTCGCTGCTCGCGGAAAAAAGTTTAGTCAATCAAAAAGTCCACGTGCAAAAAGCTGAAATTGACAGTTTAAACGAGATGCTGCAGAAAAAAAACGCAGAGCTGCAAAAAGAATCTGGCGTGAACCAAAATCATATCGTCAAAATAAAAGCGTTAGAAGATGAGCTTTTCAAGAACAAGCACAGTTTTAAAGGAATAACAAGCAGCTCAGAGAAAATGATAGAAAACCTAAAGCAAGATATAAATACACTTCAGAATGACAAGACAGCAGCCGAGAAAAAATTAGAAAGCCTGAACGTTAGATTGCTTGAGCTTAGTTCTTCTCTGCAAAAGGCGAATGATGAACTGGCTCAAGAGACCAAAGAAAGGAAATTAAAGGAATCCAAAATCGCAGTGCTAGAGACCGAGCTTCATAAAAATAGCCTGACCATCAAAGAAATGGCGTCCAGTTCTGACAGATCTCGCTCAAATCTGCAACACGAGAATACAATCCTGAAGAGGGAGAAATCTGAGACGCTGGAGAAAACCATCTCGCTGGGAACTGAAGTCAGGATGCTGAAAGACAAGCTGCAACGTGCACAAACTGATGCCGAGCGGAAACAAAAAGAAAACGCTGCTCTGCAGTTGAGGTCCAAACAGATGGAGGAGCAGCTGGACAATTGTAAGAGGATGCTGGAGGAGCTGAAGAGGAAGCTGGAGCTGCAGAAAGAGGGCTACGAGAAGCAGTTGTCGCTTGTGCAAAGCGAAATTGAGAAAAAAGTGATTTTGCTGCAGTCTGGGATCGCAAAAGACAGCCAGCCAGAATTAACAGCGACGCTCAACAAGTATTTGAAGCAGGACGTGAAACTGATTCAAACCGTGCATCAAACCACAGTGGAGTCAAAGCAACAAATGGACCGAGAGCGGCAGATAAGAACAGAACTGCAGCAGGAAAGAACAAAGCTTGTGCAAGAGTTGTCCAAAGCAAAGACAGAAATTGTCCATCTGGAGGAAGAAAAGGTCAAACTCATCTCAAAAATCGGTTCCCTGCAAAGCCTTTGCAATCAACAGTCAGTGGAGAAAGCAAAGTTTGAACAGCTGCTAGCAGACAGTGAGCGGAAACTGACACTGAAAGAAAGTGAAGCTAGAAGTTTACGTGAGCAAACGGAGATGTACGTTAGAGAAGTGAAAAGTCTTCAGGAAACACTCTCAGCAGTCAGAGTGGACACAGTGAAAACCAGTCGTCAGTCTGTGACAAACAGCAAAGCTGCAGACCCCATGACGTCTTTCATTAAAGGTGCGAAATACAGCAAGGAGGAAGAAACCCTTAAAACAAAAGAGGTATGGAAGCTATTGGCATTACTGTAGCATTTTATAATAGATTGTATGATTGTTTGAGCTGTTGTTACAGTTGTACCAGTGGACGCTAGATTTTAATTACTTAAAAGTTTGTCCAATGTCATACCCACAGATGGCAACAATGGAGCGAAGCAGCATTCTTGAAGGAATCAGACAAGTCAAAGAAGAAATTTCCACCATTCAACCAAAAGATACCCAACATGTCACTCACAAGAGTGGTGTCTTGTCTAATTTCCCCAGCTCTGCCACAACACACGGACACGTGGCTCTGTGTGGACTAACCGACAAACAGCTGAGTGAAATTAATGTCAGCAAGACACAAACAAATCAAATCAGAGAAACTCTTGAAACTGTAAACGCATCCGAAAAGAGCACAGCAAACTTTGGCGGAAAACTGATAACCTCCCAAAAGCTCAGAGAATCTGAAGGGGGTGCACACATTCAGTACTTGATCAAGTGTAAGCTCTTGGATGACGAGGTTTTACGAAAGTTGGACATGGGGCTCATCACCGTGGAGCAGCTGCAGGCATCACTGGCTCAACAACTGACAGGCAAACCGACTACAATCGCCGGAGTTTATGTGGAGTCAAGTAAGAAGAAAATATCCTTCCTAGAAGCTGCTGAAAAGGGCTTCCTTGCAACGACATATGCTCTTGAGTTTCTCGAAGCTCAGGCTGCAACAGGAAGTCTCATAGATCTGGCCACAGGCGAAATGCTCTCAGTTGCAGAGGCTCTGGAGAGACGGATCATAGATGTAGGTATGAAAGATAAACTGGTAGAGGCGGAGAAAGCTGTTAGTGGCTACAACTATAAGGGCAAAAAGCTGTCCGTGTTTCAGGCAATGGAGGAGAGTATTCTTGATAGATCTAAAGCCAAGAAGATCCTTGAAGTCCAGGTTGCTACTGGAGGTTTAATTCACCCAGAGACAGGTGTCAGAGTACCAGCTTTTGTTGCTGTGAATTATGGCCTTTTGAACAAAGAGATTCTGCAAAGTTTGTATGATCCAGTGAGCAACCCAAAGGGTTTCCACAACCCTGACACAGGACAAAAGGCATACTACCAGGAAATACTAAAAACAAGCTTGTATGATCTGGACGGCGGCGTGTTTCTTATCCCATTTGGAGAAAGGCATCTAACAAGCACGTCTCCCGTGACTCCCCACCGAGTGTCTGTTGTCAACAGCAACTGTGGTGCTGAAATGTCTGTGTACGAAGCGTGCAAGGGGAAACACATTGACAAGAAGACGTATCTGTTTCTCTCACAGCAGGAAAGCGAATGGCAGGAAATCTCAAAATTTGACACCAGTGGAAGCTCACGTCACATTATCACTGATGCCAGAAGTGGCCGACAGCTTTGTCTAGAATCTGCTTTAAGTCAGAGGTTTCTTGAAGCGTCTGAGCTCGAAAGCTATAAAAGTGGTCTTCTAAGTATCCATGAGATTGCAGACATCATATTTTCAAGAAGGGTTGTTGTGGAAGATGTTAACAGCGCCATTGCCGGTCTCTGGGACATCACTCGCAAGAAGAGACTCTCAGTTTTTCAGGGATTCCAGCAGGGGTTTACTGATAGAGTTACGGCTTTACAACTCCTAGAATCCCAGGCATGTACTGGAGGTATTTGCGACCCCTCAACTGGGGAGAAAGTTACCCTCCTGGAGGCTCTCAAAAGAGGCCTTGTAGATGAAACGGTGAAACAGCAGCTACAACTGTTTGAGGAGGCATTCAATGGCATTGCTCATCCTAAGACTGGGAAGATTTTGTCAGTATTTGAGGCTGTTGAGGAAAACCTCCTCCCAAAGGATGTGGGGTTTCGCTGCATTGAGTTCCAGCTCTTGACCGGTGGGATAATAAATCCTAGTACTCATGACAGAGTCTCGCTTGAAGAAGTCATTCAAAGTGGCCTTGTTGACAAAGTTACAGCTGCCATGCTCAAAGATGAGAAGCTCCACACTAAAAGCATCACCTGCCCAAAGACCAAGAGAAAAATCACATTCAAAGAGGCGCTCGAAAGAAGCGTTTTTGATTGTCACACTGGGTTAAGATTACTAGAGGCTACAAAAGTGCTTGGTTATGGAGCCAAAACAGCATTTCATTATCTCTGGGCATTTCAATAAACATATGTAAATGTATGTGTACATGAGAGTAAAACCTGCAGATAGAATTTCCTTTGGTTTGGTTCTGCTGATTATTGTTTCTTTTTGATTTATGTGTTGCTATTCATCTTAATGGTGTGTTTCAAGTACCTGTTCATTCCTCTTGAGTTATTGCTTGACCTTTATGAATGGTTCATTTTGCCAAGAAACACTCTTTGATTTTATGCATTTTATTTTTGTAAGCAAAGTTGACAGTTGTGTTGAACCTGTTTTACTTCTAGAGATCTGTTGATGAGGAGAAGCGAGAGCATGGCGATAAAGTTAACAAGCTTTTGCACTGGGTGTCTGGTGTGAAACTGACAATGAGCAATGACCGGCATGCTCTGAAAGATAGTAATGCCAACACAGACACCTCAAATAAATGCCAGGTAATTGATGTGTGTGCTTATGGCATTATCATTTCTGATTACTCTAGCCTTTTGTTGTCACCGTGTATGATTTCTAATAAAACACACTTTGGGGAATGCATTTACTGCACTTGGCTTAAAAACACTTGACTAATAAAAAGTGTATGATTACATGTTTGATCATTTTAATCAACTCTAACTGATGAACTAACAACAAGTCTTTGTTGCACAAGCACTCATACTCACAACCTAATTAGTCCAATGAGTTGTCAAAATATTTGAACAACTTTGTGTGTTTAATAACATTAAAGCCCTAAAATAAATGCCTTGATTTCAGTCTAGTATTATATATATATATATATATATATA
>JBBPBX010000879.1:31280-42465 GCA_038048925.1 Garcialebias charrua
ATATATGTATTTTAAATGTACTTTCATAAAATAGTTGACACTATACAGCAATTTATACAGTTTTCTTACACTGCACACACAAAAATTTTAAATTTTGATAAACAAAATGTAACATTTCTAATGTTGCTCTTCAAATTTTGTGAAATTATGCCATTTTTTATTGTTTCTGACCACAGAGAATAAGATTTTAATATTCACATTGTGTGTAGAAAACTTGATACAATCCTCTCAGAGTTAACAACATGGAAAACAACCTTTCAAACAGGACTCCAGTATAAAATGAACCCTCTTTGCTACAATTGAAAAAAATCTTTATTTTATTTTATTTAAAAATATATATATATTACATAATCTTGGTCAGTGTTTTATGTTTTTTTAATTGCTGATGTTTATAGTGTAATATCTTTCATCGACAAGTTTTGTTTTAATAATTCAAATGATCGGTGTAATCCAATGAAAATCTATCATATCTGCTTTGTATATTATAGGCAGATGACACAAAGTGTTTATAAAAAAATAAAAGTATTTTATAATTTAACTTGTCACTGGGTGTCTGTTTAATTTATTAATTTAACTTGTCACATAGGTGTCTGTTGAGGAAATGGTATCTAAAAAGGATCAAATTGCAGAAGCGCTGCTGGCCGCACAGATGCTGCTCAACAAACATGGTGACAAGTATGTGCTAATGTCCTGAACTGCATGTGGGATGTTTATTTTCTGTTTAAATGCAAAGCTTTGCAATTAATTTTTTTCATTTTGTTGTTTAGGATGACAGAAGAGGACAGGAAGAACACTGAGAAGCAGCTGAAAGCTCTCAGTGAGGCTCACAGCGAGCTCTCTCAGCAGTGTTCAGACCACACGAACTCTGCAGATGAGGTTGGCTTCTACAGATGTTTTGTTCCGTTGCATTTGTTGCAGTTGTGTGCTATAATGCAAACGGTGCAACCTGATGTTCAGTTGCATGATCTGTTCTTTGTGCCTGAGGACAGTTTCCTCTCACATCTCCTGTTTCACTTTCTTAAACCAAATCGAGCGACAAAACATTGGTTCAGTCGATAACTCGAGTATGCTGTAAACATGTGGTTGCTCCAATAATTCACCGTTATCAATGTGCTTGAGCTCTCGTAGAGTTCAAGACGACAGCAGACATAAGATGTAGCCTTACAGTTTGCAGCAAGACTAACAGCACTCTTTTTGCAAGATCCTGGACACTGCATTCTTACATGCATGGAAGCTTTACACGTAGCATCACTTTCCAGTTGTAACCCTGTTGCAGTCTTGCTCTTTTGCACACTTTGTTTTGAACATGGCCCTATTTGTGTGGTGGTGAGTATAGATTTAGTCTTGTTTTTTTAATACAAAATCTAATACAGACAATACATATTAGAAAGTCAAAGCCAGTTGAGTAACTTGCCATGGTTTTTGTTCTTCTCAGGTTTCAAACGCTAACGAGACTGGTCCTGGAACCACGACTGGGCCGTCTGATCAAATGCCTCCCGTCACTCTCCCAGACGCCCTTACAAGCTCCAGGCTCTCCCTGTCTGAGCCCCATGTCTATCTGGACTGGGATGAAAGTCTCAAAAGCAGTCACATGCACACACCCACATTGAACCCCCTCCCAGAGTACAAAGAGAACAAATGCATACAAAGTTCACATTTCTTATCTGTGCCCCTGTCTGACATAGCAGCTGTAAGGAAAGAGTTTAGTGGTGAGGATCTGGTCGTTAAAATCATAGAAACCAATCGGGTCAGTGATGGACTGAAGGTGTGCTACACAGGGGATGTGTTGACCCTGGAGAAGGCATTTCAGTGTGGTCTAATTCCTGCTTCGGCCTATGTAAAGATTCTGCAGCGGCAAACGTCCTTCCAGGATGCGAGGCAGCTGAGCTTGGCTGAAAGTCTGTTGCATTTTGAGCCTGAAGTGAAGGTTAACAGTGAGGTTAATGGACTGATATTAAAGTGTCTCCGTGGAGATAAATCATTGGCATCAGAGAGGAAATTTAACACTCTGATGTCTGTGTGTGATGTTTTAAATGACCACGAAACCACATCAAGGCCATTAGGCAGTAAAGCGAGTGATGTCACTGGAAATTTAAACGTAGCTGAACTGTCAGAGGATGCTCGCGACCTCCTTAACGACGACGGGCTGAGAGTAGATGTAGCGGTTCAGTGTGATTTGATGAGCCCTAGCAGCACTCTCATTGTTTTGGGACATCAGCAGCAGTTTATGGGACTTGTGTCGCCTCTTTCTGGGGAAACGGTGTCCTCTTTCCAGCAAATCCCCACCAGTGAGTTTACCAGCAGACTGTTCAGTAATCGGCGGAAAATAGCTGCTTTCTACATTCCAGAAAGTTCGGAGGTAATGGACATCGCCTCTGCTGTTAGAAATGGTCTGATAGACAAATACACAGCAGACGTTCTGAAATCTGCTGAAATCCCTGACGTGTTTCCCGACGTTCACTTCAGTGAAAGGTTTTCAACATATAAGAAACTAACAGTTGATAGATGGTGTCATTCTGCAGATGTGTCTGAACTGACCCTCCCCACTCCCACAGAGGCAGAGCACTTATTCACCTCATACTTAATGATTAACAGCTACATTGATCTAAGTTCAACTCGGAGGGTTTTGATATTCGATAGTCAGTTAAAAGCAATGACTCAAGCTTTTCTTGAAGACGTAATATTTCCTCAGAACGTCACCAATCAGTCAGAAGAGGCACATGTTGAGGTATTGTTGCAAATTAACGAGGAAGCAGAAAACACGCAGACGGACAGCAGACGTACTCTCCATGAAAACACAATCCACTCATTTGAGCCTCGTAGTTTTACTTGTCTGAGCAAAACACAAGCGACTTTTAACGAAAAACCTGTGATAAAGGACAATTTGACAAACCAAAATCCCGTCGGGGAATGTTTTGTGGATAATTGCACTGATCTGAATCATAAAAAACACGACGAAGTGGAGATCTTTCAAAACCGCAAAAGTTGGACAAAATTAGATGAATCTAAAAATATTTTTTGTGGTAACGGTGCAAAACCTGACACTAAAGATACAGTCAGAGAACTCCGTGATGTTCCAGCTTGTCTGGAAATGCCATTCGTTTCACCACCATGCTCTGTTGAAAGTAATAGCACAGAAGCCACAATGAAGTCTATTCAACATATACTACCACACTACAATGCTGAGTCACTGTGCAGGGAAACAGAAACTGCTGACCAAGCTAAATTACTCTGCTCTGTTAATGTGATGGAAAGTGAATATGACCATCCTTTCCAACATTTAAAAGCTAAAATAGCTGACTCAAGCTTTGACGACATCACCATAAACAACCTGGCAGAGGAGCACAGAGTGCTGGAGCTGGTTGACCTGGGGTCAGTTGAAAAAAATGATGCTTTAAGTGATGGGGGAAACACATTTTTGAGTTTGAAACAAGAAGCCAAACCTCAAGCCCATGAGCAGAACTTTTCAAGGTCTGATTGCGAGACATTGCAGTTTGGATCAGGTGAACATTTGGACTCAGATTCTGAACTCGGCATTTATCCAGAACAATGCCTTTCTGCCGCTTCTGAACAACAAACTGTGGATTTGAGGGAAGAATATGGAGCTGGAAACGTGCAGCAGCTAACTGAGAGGAAGGCGACTGTTTCAGTGCTTGATTTACCAACTGAAGAGGCTATAAAAGAGATGGAGAGTGCAATAACACAGAGAAATATAGAAACGACTAGTATCCATGAGGATCACCCCCGTTCAACAGACAGTGGTCTTGAGTTTGCGATGATCTCACCTTCCTGTTGGAGTCAGGTTACTGCAGACTGTGATTTTCACAAAGACAAACTGACTTTACCGGCAGACAGTGACTCACAGGTCGGGATTGATAGGCAGAAGACAGGTGGAGTACATTTTTGCAGAGTGATGGCGAGCGCTGACCTAACAACAGATTTAAATTCATCATGTCTGAGTGACAGAACCTCCACTCCTGACTCAGAAAACAAGGCTCGACATGTTGCTGCAGCTTTTAACTGCCAGGGATCAAACAACCAGCTGACTGATGGCGGCGTCAGCGATGACTTTGATTCCCAAGAGAAAACGTGTGCAGTTACTGACACGTCTTTACTTTCACACAGTGATCTGTCTGAGGAAAGTAGAACGAGTGATGTTCGCTCAGCTTTGCAAAGGGATCCAGGCACATTGTCACCTGGGAATTTGGTTGAAATGGCAAACATCTTAGTTTCAAGGAGTCTTGATGACTTTGACTTAAAGTGCACAGAAGATATGAGTAGCCATGCGTCGCCTCAACAAGTAACAGAAAGTGCTGAATTGCAGCCTAGCTGCTGCCGAAACTTTCAGATCCAGAGTGAACCTGTTTGTGACAAACCTGCACAAAAATCCAACTCCTCTCCCGACTTCCCTGCTCTTTCCATTGACTTAAATACAGCAAGTGCTGTGAGTAACATGAGCGGTGATATGGAAGCTCCAGCTTTGACTAGTAATGCTCTGTCAAAAACCCAGGTCAGTGGTGAAAACGATGTGAGGTCATACGAGGAGAGACTTTCTCTAGAGAAGCAAGACGCTTTTATAGTCCCGACTAACACTGAGCAGCTCATATTATCAGAAGAAGAGAATGAGGATAAAAACAGAAGTATGCCCAACTTACTAGTAAATCTACCTTCTGTATCTTTAAACACTGACTTGGTGCAGCCTGTAACAAAAAAAGGAGAAGATTTAGGATCTTCTAGTGAATCAGAGACAGGTCCTCTATTAGACAGCTGCATTACAGAGAGCAAACCTACACAACAGTCAAACTCCACCTCTGACTTACCAACCGGTACTACAACCGGTGATATGGAAGCTCCAGTTGTGACTGATGATTTGTCCGACTCCATAGCCAGTGGTGCAAACGGTGTGCAGTCATACCAGGAGAGCTTTTCTCTAGAGAAGCGACATGAAGACACTTTTATAGTCCTGACTGACGCTGAGCAGATCACATTATCAGAAGAAGAGAATGAGGGTAAAAACAGAAGTATGCCCAACTTACCGCTAAATCTACCCTCTGTATCTTTAAACATTGACTTGGTGCAAACTGAAACCAACAAAGAAGAAGATTTAGGATCTAGTGAACCAGAGACCGGTCCTCTACTAGACAGCTGCATTACAGGAAGCAAACCTGCACAACAGTCAAAGTCCACTTTTGACTTACCAACAAGTACTTTTCTAGATGAATTCAATGCAACAAATGCTGTCAGTCAAAGGAACAGTGATATGGAAGCTCCAGTTTTCACTGATGATTTGTCCGACTCCATAGCCAGTGGTGCAAAAGATGTGAAGTCATGCGAGGAGAGACTTTCCCCAGAGAAGCATGAAGGCACTTTAATAGTCCTGACAAACACTGAGAAGATCACATTATCAAAAGAAGAGAATGAGGGTAAAAACAGAAGTATGCCCAACTTACAGGTACATCTACCCTCTGTATCTTTAAATTTGTTACAAACTGAAACCAACAAAGAAGAAGATTTAGGATCTAGTGAATCAGAAACAGGTCCTCTACTAGACAGCTGCATTACAGGGAGCAAACCTGCACAACAGTCAAACTCCACTTTTGACTTACCAACCAGTACTTTTCTAGATGAATTCAATCCAACAAATGCTGTCAGTCACAGGAGCAGTGATATGGAAGCTCCAGTTTTCACTGATGATTTGTCAGACTCCATAGCCAGTGGTGCAAAAGATGTGAAGTCATGCGAGGAGAGACTTTCCCCAGAGAAGCATGAAGACACTTTAATAGTCCTGACAAACACTGAGGAGATCACATTATCAAAAGAAGAGAATGAGGGTAAAAACAAAAGTATGCCCAACTTACAGGTACCGGTACATCTACCCTCTGTATCATTAAACTTGGTACAAACTGAAACCAACAAAGAAGACGATTTAGGATCTTCTAGTGAATCAGAGACAGGTCCTCTACTAGACAGCTGCATTTCAGAGAGCACACCTACACAACAGTCAAACTCCGCTTCTGACTTGTCTACTGGTACTTTTTTAAATGAATTAAATGCAGCAAAGGCTGACAGTCAAAGGAACAGTGATATGGAAGCTCCAGTTTTGACCAATGATTTGTCCGACTCCATAATCAGTGGTGCAAATGATGTGAGGTCAAACGAGGAGAGACTTTCTCTAGAGAAGCTTGAAGACATTCTCAGAGTCCTGATGGATGCTGAGCAAATCACATTATCAGAAGAAGAGAATGAGGGTATAAGCAGAAGTATGCCCAACTTAGATCTACCCTCTGTATCTTTAAACATTGACTTGGTGCAACCTGAAACCAAAAACGGAGAAGATTTAAGATCTAGTGAATCAGAGACAGGTCCTCAACTGTCAGACTGCATTACAGGGAGCAAACCTACGCAACAGTTGAACTCCACTTATGACTTACCTGCTGGTACTTTTTCAGATGAATTCAATGCATCAAGTGCTGTCAGTCACAGGAACAGTGATATGGAAGCTCCAGTTTTGACCGATGATTTGTCAGACTCCATAATCAGTGGTGCAAACGATGTGAAGTCATACAAGGAGAGACTTTCTCTAGAGAAGCATCATGATGACACTCTCATAGTCTCAAGTGGCGCTGAGCAGATCACATTATCAGAAGAAGCGAATGAGGGTAAAAACAAAAGTATACCCAACTTACAGGTAAATCTACCCTCTGTATCTTTAAACATTGACTTGGTGCAACCTGAAACCAACAAAGAAGAAGATTTAGGATCTAGTGAATCAGAGACAGGTCCTCTACTAGACAGCTGCATTTCAGAGAGCCAACCTACACAACAGTTGAACTCCACTTATGACTTACCTACAGGTACTTTTTCAGATGAATCCAATGCAACAAATGCTGTCAGTCACAGGAGCAGTGATATGGAAGCGCCAGTTTTCACTGATGATTTGTCCGACTCCATAGCCAGTGGTGCAAACGTTGTGAAGTCATACGAGGAGAGACTTTTCCCAGCGAAGCATGAAGACACTTTAATAGTCCTGACAAACACTGAGAAGATCACATTATCAAAAGAAGAGAATGAGGGTAAAAACAGAAGTATGCCCAACTTACAGGTACATCTACCCTCTGTATCTTTAAACTTGGTACAACCTGAAACCAACAAAGAAGAAGATTTAGGATCTTCTAGTGAATCAGAGACAGGTCCTCTACTAGACAGCCACATTTCAGAGAGCAAACCTACACAACAGTCAAACTCCACTTCTGACCTGCCTACTGGTACTTTTTTAAATGAATTAAATGCAGCAAATGTTGTCAGTCACAGGAACAATGATATGGAAGCTCCAGTTTTGACCAATGATTTGTCCGACTCCATAATCAGTGGTGCAAATGATGTGAGGTCATACGAGGAGAGACTTTCTCTAGAGAAGCTTGAAGACATTCTCAGAGTCCTGACGGATGCTGAGCAGATCACATTATCAGAAGAAGAGAATGGGGGTATAAGCAGAAGTATGCCCAACTTAGATCTACCCTCTGTATCTTTAAACACTGACTTGGTACAACCTGAAACCAAAGATGGAGAAGAGTTAAGATCTAGTGAATCAGAGACAGGTCCTCAACTGTCAGACTGCATTACAGGGAGCAAACCTACGCAACAGTTGAACTCCACTTATGACTTACCTGCTGGTACTTTTTCAGATGAATTCAATGCATCAAATGCTGTCAGTCACAGGAACAGTGATATGGAAGCTCCAGTTTTGACCGATGAATTGTCCAACTCCATAATCAGTGGTGCAAACGATGTGAAGTCATATGAGGAGAGATTTTCTCTAGAGAAGCATCATGATGACACTCTCATAGTCCCAAGTGGCACTGAGCAGATCACATTATCAGAAGAAGTAAATGAGGGTAAAAACAAAAGTATACCCAACTTACCAGTAAATCTACCCTCTGTATCTTTAAACACTGATTTGGTGCAACCTGAAACCAACAAAGGAGAAGATTTAGGATCTAGTGAATCAGAGACAGGTCTTCTACTAGACAGCTGCATTTCAGAGAGCCAACCTACACAACAGTTGAACTCCACTTCTGACTTACCTACTGGTACTTTTTCAGATGAATCCAATGCATCAAATGCTGTCAGTCACAGGAGCAGTGATATGGAAGCGCCAGTTTTCACTGATGATTTGTCCGACTCTATAGCCAGTGGTGCAAACAATGTGCAGTCATACCAGGAGAGCTTTTCTTTAGAGAAGCAACATGAAGACACTTTTATAGTCCTGACTAACACTGAGAAGATCACATTATCAGAAGAAGAGAATGAGGGTAAAAACAGAAGTATGCCCAACTTACAGGTACATCTACCCTCTGTATCTTTAAACTTGGTACAACCTGAAACCAACAAAGAAGAAGATTCAGGATCTTCTAGTGAATCAGAGACAGGTCCTCTACTAGACAGCTGCATTTCAGAGAGCCAACCTACACAACAGTTGAACTCCACTTCTGACTTACCTACTGGTACTTTTTCAGATGAATCCAATGCATCAAATGCTGTCAGTCACAGGAACAGTGATATGGAAGCTCCAGTTTTGACCGATGATTTGTCCGACTCCATAGTCAGTAGTGCAAATGATGTGAGGTCATACGAGGAGAGACTTTCCCCAGAGAGGCATCATGATGACACTCTCATAGTCCCAAGTGGCACTGAGCAGATCTCATCAAAACAGGAGAATGACAATAATGACGATTCGTCTGTTTTGTCAGACGGCTGTGTTAGAGGGCAAACTCCTGACTTACCTGTATTTTTTAACAACTTAAATACGGAAAATACCGTTGGTTGCATTGATATAGACGCTTGGACTAGTCTGGATTTGTCCGACTCCATCACTAGTGGTGCAAACGATGTGCAGTTGTACGAGGAGAGGCTTTTACCAGAGAGGCAACGTGACGACACATTCACAGTCCCAAGTGACACTGAGCAGACCTCAATGTCAAAACAGGAGAGGACCAGTGAAAATGGAAGTGTGTCCTGCTCAAACCCAGCCCCTGTCTCAACAGGAAGGGACTTCTTACAACCTGAAACCAAAATAGTTCACAGTCGACAAGAAAAAGTTTTTGTACAGTCAGAAGCTTATGTTACAGAGGAAACGCCTGCACTACGATTAAACAACACTTCTGACTTACCTGCTTTTATAAATTACTTAAGTACTGACATTAAAGTTGGTCAAAAATGTAGCGATACGGAAACTGCAGCTTTAAATGATTATGATGTGTCGAATATCAGTTGTGCAAGAGATGCAACGTCAGAGAGGCCACATGAGGACACTTTAATGGACCCAAGTGACAATAAGCAGAGTGCATTATCGGACCAGGGAAATAGTAATGGTAATAATCAAGACTTGAATGGCTCTTTATCATCATACATTGACTTGAAACAACCTGAAACCAAATGGGGAGAAGATTCAGACTGTCCTCGTCAACCAGAGACAGTTTCTTTCCTTTCAGAGAGCTGCTTTACATCATCTTCTTATTTATCTGCTTTTTTAGGTGATTTAAGTACAGCAACTACTGTTAGTCAAATAAGCAACGATATGGAAGCTTCAGTTTTTGCTAAGACTGATTTGACTGACGCCATAATCAGTGGTTCAGATGATGTGGAGTTAAATGAGAGGCTTTCCCCAGAGAGGCAACATGACACACTCATAGTCCCACGTGACGCTGAGCAGGTCTTAATATCAGAACAGGAGAATGACAATAGAAGCATGTCCTGCTTACATCCACCATCTGTATCAGATGCTGACCTGGTGCGACCTGAGCCCAAAACGGGAGAAGATTTGGGATCTCCTAGTCCACCTGTTCTGTCAGGCAGATCTGCGCTTTGCTCAGCAGCTTGCTCTGAGATTTGTAGTGGCGTCGAGACTCCAGTAGCTCATCGGGAAGAAATGACCACAGAACATATTAATTTAAGAGACTTGCAAAAGCCACAAACTCGTTTTCAACAAAGCAACATGCCTCATGGACAGGTGGAAGACACTCTCATAAATACGTTGAAACAAAACTTCCTTGCATCTAACAGCAACGCCATGGTAAGCTCGGAACCTCGGGAAGAAAAAGTCTGCGAGAACACAGAAGATGCTCCAAATGTCCAGCTGCAGCTGCTGCAGCTGTTAAAGACCGCGTCCTTGCACCAGGACTTTTCAGTTCTTCAGGAGATGGTGGACAGTTTGAGCAGTGTGCTGCAGGGCGACTCACAAAACGACCAGCATCGCACACTGGAGACCGTCAAGGAGGAGAGCTCGGAGAAAGAGAACGAGAAGTCGGCAGGAGACGACAAAGACGACTGTCACCCTTGTGCAAAAACTCCTGAATCGTCCGCTCGGATGATTGACAGCTCGGATGTGCGCAAAGCTGAAAAGGTCATAATTAAAACTGAGCTTTTTGTGTGCGTTAAATCAAGCTGTCATCTCCTTTATGTGCTGTAATACCCATGTTAACGTTTTAATTTGTGTTTTCTGTTGGCACAGCTGTTCTCCATCCATGATTACCTGGAATGCGTTGGAAGACTGCAGGATCATGCTGATGTTTTAGAAGATGTGAAAAAAGACCTTTCGATGCAGGCGCCTATGGGCAGCGGCATGGATGATCTGCAGATCCAAATAGAAGAATGTCAGGTTAGACATTTGTCAAGCTTTCATCTTTGTTCTCAAGTTTCAGTGTCAGTTTACTCTTATGTTTGAGATCAATTTTATTTTATTGACTAAATGCGTTATTATTTTTTTTAGTTTTTAGAGTCTGAGCTGTCTAAGCTTGGCGGTGTACTGACAGCAGATGTGAAGAACGCTAAAGAGCTCTTGAACTCCCCTCATGAAGACATTCCTCCACAAATTCACCAAGATTTGGCCTCAACACATCTGGAGTTGGAGACAAATTTTATCGCTGTCTCCCAAATGTTTGCAGAAAAGAACGACTCCCTGATTCAAGCAATGGAAGCAGAGAAGGTTTGTGTCGATGGCAGACGAAAGGAAACAACATGAAGTGACAGTTTATGTGAATCTCCAACGCCGTTGTCTGTGATTTCAGTCTCACTTGGAATCATCATACCAGAGACATCTCGGTGATCTCGGTGAGCTAATGGGCCTCATTCAGAAGTCCAAGATGTCGGATCTGGATTTGAACATGTGTGATGAGGACACACTGAA
>JBBPBX010000879.1:44370-61269 GCA_038048925.1 Garcialebias charrua
GCCGTTAACCAGCCAATAAAAACAGAGTTTGTAACCAGCCAATAAAAACAGAGTTTGTAACCAGCCAATAAAAACAGAGTTTGTAACCAGCTTGTAACCAGCCAATAAAAACAGAGTTTGTAACCAGCCAATAAAAACAGAGCTTGAATTTTAATTTCAGCAGAGCAAGGGGTAACAGAGCCATATATGGCTCTGAGGGGGAGGGACCAGAAACATGTCTCTGTTCAAAATTTTCCCAAGTTCCAGCGTGTTCCAGAAATTACATACTGAAACTTTAACTGTGTTAGGATAGGCTAAGTGCTTGGTAACTGTACAGCACTGTATATCTATTTATTTATTTAATTAAAAAAATAATAATTATAATGAGATTCATTTGTAAGTCTGAAACGTCGTAAGTCTGGGGCGTCGTAAGTCGAGGACTACCTGTATATAAAAACTATTTATTTTATGAGTATATGTGTTCCTTTAATAGCAACAATGCAAATTCAGATAGCACCTATATAAAAGTAGACTGTTATACTATACAGTATAGGGCAAGGCGTGCTCCCCACTTTTTCACAATACAGCACTACTCTGATTAAAAACAATGTAAAACACTTACATCGCACAATTAGCTTCAGTCTCACCTATTCCCTTGCTCCATTTTGCATCTCTGTCCGATCATCTCAAGCTAAACGAAGCTCTGGGCGCAGGAGCGGTGCGTCCCAGAATGGTCCTATTTTTTGTATTGAAGAGGAGCTAACTGCACATGTACAACTTTTAACGAGAGTCTATGGGCAAATATTTTTGTGCCCCAGGGTGGAAATACATCACCAATCAGACATCGTCGTTGAACAAAACAACTTTACTCATCATCAACTATAAAATATTAATCTTACACAACTAAAAAATATACATACATTTCAAAATATTTAAATTTTATTATTTCATTTTTATTTCTTTATTTTTTGTCTTGTTCAAGGTAATATGGTGAGTGGTGGGGCAGCGAGCTTGAGCCCTCTATTGGCCAGCCACCACTGCTTGGGATTTCTAATTGTTTCATTTTTAAATGGCCATGAATTATTCCCCCATCCCATACTCCAAAAAATCATATGTAAGCATCAATCACTGAAAAAGTTATGTAAAGTTGAAAAAAAGAAAGATTTTTTTAAATTAATTTATTTAATTTATCCATTTCCATATAAAACACAAAGACAATTTCAGAATAAAAAAACATAAAAAAACATAAAATGAAAGGAAGCAGAAAAAGAAAATTTTCTTATCATATCTGCTCCTTCATAAACAAAATCAATTTAAACTATCAATTCAAACAATAAGAGGGAAGTCTGGGCCTCCCTACTTAGTCTGCTACCCCCGCGACCCGACCCCGGATAAGCGGAAGAAAATGGATGGATGGATGGATTCAAACAATAAGTAGCCCTATATAATACAACAAAATACACAACTCATCAAAATTTACCATTTGGAATTCATTAGATATTAATCAACTTATATGCATCTTTTCAATGCTTGAATATCTCTCAACTTATTATGTTAATAAAGCAAAAGGCCATTTTATACCTGCTGGAACTTGCCGCTTTGAGAAAAACATTAAATATGCTGCATAACAATTTAAGCACATCCTTTCTTACATAGGAAAAAAGGATTTTATATTTTACATGCCATTTAAAGAAGTGTAGAGAAGTGAAATTCACAGTGTGATCTGCATTTGCACTGTTTCAGTTGTAAGACTTGCAAATCCTTACATTTCGTTTGGCTACTTTTTTGGGAAAGAATTTAAAAAGTATGTCCATTTGTGTTGGTACATGTGGTTTATTTACTAAAACTGATGCACCCTGTCCTGCTGTTTTAGCTTATACAAGCCATGCTACTCGACATGTGTAACCTTTTGATTCTAAACATATGTTTCCTGTAATGCTCAAGTAGAGTACATTTTAAATCCTAAACATTTAATCAAATAACATCATTGCATGCTCAGTGTGTTTGATCTCTGCTGCAGACTAATCTTTGTGTTGGTTGTATTCTGCAGGTCTCAAGACTGTGGAACGTTTTTGCACAGCATATTAACACTCAGAGAAAGGTCTTCTCGTGCTTAATTCCATCATAAGAACAAAACAGTAACGAAACAGCATGTTTACAGCATACTGGGTTTTTAAAATTGACAAAGCAACGTGCATCTAAAGTAGAATTTGCATGTCACTTGCGTGTTTGAAAGGTCTTCTTTCCCTACAATTGTTTCCAAAATGTGAAATGCTGCACTGAGTATAGAGGTTTTTGTTGTAAACAACAACTGACATGCTTAATTTTTATTTCACCAGTCTTTAATGGCCAAACAAAAGGAGTTTGCAGATAAACTGGAGGAAGTGTGCGATAACCTCACCCTGACCGAGAACCAGCTGCTTGGCCATCAGCAGCAGGCGGAAAAAGCCGAGTGTGTCACGGACCTTCAGCAGTACCAACAGGAGCATCAGGTTCTATATTGTTTGAGTTATCTAAAAATGAACCTTCACAAAAGAAATACTAAAGCTGTTTTATTCCCTGCGCGATCGCAAGGCTCTGCAAAAAGACGTGCTGACCAATGCCAGTGCTTTGAATGAGGTCATCAGCGGTACCAAAAAGTTCCTGGAGGAGAATTGTAGCAAGCTGACACCAGATCAGATCGCCACGATTGAGAGCAAGTTGGAAGAAGCTAAAAGTAAAGCTAAGCTCATCAATCGGCGGGCAGAGGAGTCCAGAAAAGACCTGGAGAAGGTTGTCACAACAGCTATAAAACAGGAGAGCGAAAAGGTTTATATTGCAGTACTTCCTTGTGCTCTTTTCTAAAATATAATACAGGTAGTCCTCGACTTACGGCGGTCTCGACTTACGGCGATTCGACTTTAAGAACGCGCTCCCATTGAAAAGTGTTGTTCGAGTCACGCCGTTTATGCGCCTTTACAGCAGAAAATACGGTACCGAAACGAAACTCAGGGGAGCTTGAAACTTACAGGAGGGAAGGGGGGAGCTGGAAACGAAACTTAGGGGAGCTTGAAACTTACAGGAGGGAAGGGGGGAGCTGGAAATGAAACTTAGGGGAGCTTGAAACTTACAGGAGGGGGTTTCCACTGACGCGCTCAGTGGAAACTTACAGAGCAGGCAGACATCTGGACCGCACGTGGAAATACAGGAGGAGCGGAGGACAGCTGAGCAATGAGCTAACATGCTAGCAATGAGCTAGCATGCTAACAGACGTTGCTGTAAACCAGTGCTGGGCAGCGCTAATCCAAAAATTAGTTCCGCTATTTCTAAAGCGCTTATTAATTTATTTAGGTCCGCAATTTCAAAAGCGCTTATGTATTAGCAAAGCTAGCGGAAGCTAATGCTAACGCGCTAACGTGCAAATGGCGGACTACTTTTTTTAATCCAGCAGATTTGACCATTTCGTGAAACGGTCAAGCTCAGAAAAACCTTGTGCTATAAAGTCAGCTAAGAAATATATTTTTTCTCGGCAAAGAAATAATTGTTTTTACCGTGTTTTGTTGTAAAGTCCTTTGCTTCTGTGGTCGCCGCCATTTTGAACAGGGCAAATGGCGAACTACTTTTTTAAATCCAGCAGATTTGACCATTTCGTGAAACGGTTAAGCTCAGAAAAACCTTGTGCTATAAAGTCAGCTAAGAAATATATTTTTTCTCAGCAAAGAAATAATTGTTTTTACCGTGTTTTGTTGTAAAGTCCTTTGCTTCTGTGGTCGCCGCCATTTTGAACAGGGCAAATGAGGCGCTGACGCGTCGCGTAGGCCGCTGAGAAACATCCATAAGTTCACCCTCCATGTTAAAAACTCTTCGTCTGACTCTTCGAAAACAAGCAATAAGGCTGCAGAGTAACACACTGGCTGCTAACTGCTATAGAGAGAGCGCTCTCTCTAGCCCCCCTTAGGGCGGGGACCGCTTTTTTTCACGGACCACATCCGGCGCTGACAGGATATGGTCTGTGAGCAGTCGTCCGGTTGATTTAAGAGCCCGTAAATAAGTTTTTTCGTTTTTACTGATAGATAATTAGTTATTAGCGGTACTGCATTTTAAATAAAAATAGCGCAAATTATGAATTATAAAAGTTAGTCAATCCGCTATAGCGCAAACAAATTGTTTAGGTCCGCCATCAGCGGATTAGCGCTTTAGCGCTCCCTGGCGGTCTGGTGCCCACCTTTGCTGTAAACGCTGTGGACCTCGTGAAGCAAGCTGCAGAGCTCGGAGGTGCACGCGCTAACATGCTTAACAGACGGAGGAAGAAATGACCAGCTCCCAGAAAGAAATTCTCTTTTTTTCCTTCATTATGGCTCCTAAATGTATGCGTTTTTTGATAATTATGTAGGGTAATGTGTTAGGATAGGCTAAGTGCTTGGTAAAAATACAGTACTGTACGTATGAGGTGCTTGGATGAATGAGGTGCCCTTTGGATGTATGAGGTGCATGTATGAGGTGCCGTTTGGACGTATTTTCGACTTACGGCGATTTTCGTGTCACGAACGGGCATAGGAACGAAACTCGTTCGTAAGTCGGGGACTACCTGTATATAAACTGCATAAGAGTTTGGATTGTATGACATAGCAGCATTTCTAACATGTGGTCTGTCAATGCAGGCAGCAGCTGTTGAACGGCTTGAAGAAAGCAGGAACAAAATCGAAGGTCTCCTAGATTGGATATCCAACATAGGGAATGAAAACATGAGCGGTCTGGATCAAACTGACCATATAAGTAAAGAGAATGGAAACCTGCCAGAGGAAACCTCAGCCAAAGGACTAATAGGAAAAGATGATGATGCCAATGGAAACGCTTTACAGACCCCTGAAAAGGATGTTGGCAGAGAGACCAAAGTTGAGAATGCTGCATCCGTCACCCTTGATAAGCAATATGACAGAGTGAAGGTATAGCTGGTTGATTACTAAAAACGTTGCAGTTTGCAAAACTTTTTTTCATTCTACTTCATGCTGTACAGTACTTACTTAAAAGCCTATAAACAGGACCAAACATTTAAAGTTGTTCTAAGGAAATAACTGCAAAATGTAAAGGCTTACAAGTGCAAAAACGGAAGAAATCACATATTTCATGTTCATTTGCTGATTATCAAATGGCTAAATTACTTTAAATGTTGATATAGTCCATATGATAGTTCATGTCCAAAAAGTCTATACATGAAATTAATACTTAGCTAATTTCTAGAATCGCTTTAAGTAAATGCACATCACGCGCCATCTTTTGTGCAAGAGTTTTAAACTGAAAAGTGACAGAGCAATAGAGCCCATCATATCATGTTGCTTTGTGTTATATTGCATTGATAGATTAATACAAACTTAATTTTCGATTATCATTAGTGATAATACATCTTTTTTTGTTTTCCCAAGGCCCGCCATCAGGAGATTTTGTCCCAGCAACAGGATCTGATCATGGCCACCCAGTCAGCCCAGGCTCTGCTTGACAAACAAGCAAACGTGCTGTCTCCAGAGGAGAAGCAGAGGCTCCAGAGGAACATCCAAGACCTGAAGGAGCGCTACGAGGCCTCCCTGACTCAAGCGGAGCAGCAGATGAAGCAGGTGCAGTGTGTCCAGGAGGAGCTGAAGAAGTTCCAGGACGACTGCGAGGAGTTTGAAGGCTGGTTGAAGCAGGCTGAAGGGGAGATGGACGCGCTGGGTGCTCCTGCAGGCTCTCTCAATATTCTGACTGATAAACTTCAGCAACAGAAAGTTTTCTCTGAGGATGTGATTTCCCACAAAGGGGACCTTCGCTTCATCACTATTTCAGGACAGAAAGTTCTTGATGTGGCTAAAACTTGTGGACAGTCAAACCACGCAGATAATAATTCTCTGCTGAATGTGGATACTTCAAGGACCTGTTCTGCTGTTAAGGACAAAGTGGATGTAGCAGCCAGCCGATATAAAGCACTGCATTCACAGGTATTTCATTCTAAAGTTGACTAGATGAAAGTTGGTTGCAGTTGTTCAATTTAACCACCAGGTGGCAGCATTATTTCATTTAGGTGTATGATGTATTTTATGCCTGTGTAGGTATTGCAAAATGTCTGGGTGTCAGAAAAAAATATATTTTTGTTTGTTTTAGTGCAATCTGCTTGGTAACAACCTCAGAGAAGTGGTGGACAAGTACAAAAAGTATGACGACTCAAGCGCTGGCCTCCTGCAGTGGCTCAACATCTCAGAGGAGGATGCGAGGAAGCAACAATCAGAGGCCATAGCAGCTGATCCACGGATACTGCAGAAACAGCTGGAGGAGGCCAAGGCAAGAAACAGGCTTACAGCTGTTTGTGTTGAAAATCTCAGAAACGTTGATGAAAATGAGATATCTTTGTTCTTTTCAACTTTTTTGTAGAGAAGTCGGCTTATTTATCTATTAAGTGAATGCAAAAAAGAAAGGTGTTATTTAGATCATGGTACAAAAACGTGTCTTACAGTGTTTCCAAACATTTTCTGGCTTAATTCAAAACCAAGTGGATAGTTTAACCCTGGTTATTTGTAGCTTACATACTGTATTTTCCGGTATATAAGTTGCTCCGGAGTGTGTCACATCAGTCAAAAAAGGCATTATACAGAGGAAAAAAACACATAAATAAGTCGCTTTGGCGTATAAGTCACATTTATTATGCACCACCGCTGACCCGTTGGGTTTATTATGCATTTATTTAATGGTTAAAACAGTTTCATTTCACCTGGGCAGCGTGGCACCATCCATCCATCGCGGCCAGAGCCGCTACCTCTCCAGCGTTCCTCCGCCTGCACCATCTGAGTGAAGCGAACGTGCACGGGAGGACTCGCTATTGCAGTTCTTCGAAATTTAACAGGATTAACACTTAAAAACAATTGTTTGTTTGCTCGACATTGTAGCAAAGGTGTGTCTCAGTTCAACTTTTCCTTAACAAATGCACTTTAATGGTCAAAACAGCTTCATTTTGCCTGGGCAGCGCAGCGCCATCCATCCATCCATCCATCCATCGTGGCTGGAGCCGTTAGCTCTGCAGTGTTCGTCCACCTGCACCAGCTGAATGAAGCAGGTGCACACCGGAGGACTCGCTGTTGCAAAACGTTGAAATTTAAAGCATCAATCAAAAATTGCGTTATGAATATGGAAAAAAATATATATAAATTGCTTCGGCGTGTAAGTCACAGGGCTGATAAATCTATGCCAAAAAATAAATAAACCTGTGACTTATATGCTGTAAAATACGGTACTTCTACAGAAGAAAATAAGAAGAAGTTGACAAAACAGCCTCTGTCAAAGTGTTTGGCTGCAGTTAGTGTCTTTGAATCATAGTGATTTACAGCATAGTTCTGCTCAGATAAGAGCCCTGTAAACTAGCCAAGGAGCACAGCACTCTGAGCTTAAATTAAATACAGGCTTGGACAGCTCATGCCTTTGTGTAAGCGTTCTCATTTAATTATATATTTGAGATTACCTAATCTTGGATGTAGTGGTGGTGGTGGTGTAGTGGTAATGGCAGTCGACCCCTGATCGGAAGGTTGGAGGTTCGAATCCCGCATCCGCCCACCATGTGTCGTTGTGTCCCTGGGCAAGACACTTAACCCCGAGTTGCTCCCGGTAGGTCTGGATGGCGCCTTGCAAGGCAGGCTACCACTACCGGTGTATGAATGTCTGAATGAATGGGTGGATGGCTGGTATTGTAAAGCGCTTTGGGGCTCCTCACTGGGGGCTGGAAAGCGCTATATAAATAAGCTCCATTTACCATAATTTATCATTTGTATTTATCTTCAATGTGTCATTTTTAGAAATAAAATAATTAATGTAAATTAAAAAAAAGAATGCATCATGTTAGTGGTTAAAACATTTTCCTGATTGTTTTATTGCTGATTTGCAGGCGTTACAGGGTCAGATGATGGGACATCAGACCACTATCGATACATTACAGAAAACAGCAGAGTCTTTGGTAACATCTGAAGGAAATCTCCTCAGCAACCCAGATGAGATCCAGGAGACAGTTGGTAAGAAAAAAGATTACCGTATTTTCCTGAATATAGGTCGCACCTGAATATAGGTCGCACCTACGTCAAAATGTGGACCGTGTTTAGCTCTGCTGCAAATGTCTCTTCCACAGGAGCGCACAGCAAGGCTTTTAAGAAGATTAACACTTAAAAACAATTATTTGTTTGATAAAAATTATAGCAAATATGTGTCTGAGCTGAACTTTTCTTTAATAAATGAATAATTTTAGCAGGATAAACACCTAAAAAATATATTTGTTAGCTGACATTATTGTAAGAGTGTGTCTCAGTTTAATTTTTGTTAATAAATGTTTACAAATCAGCTTATTTTATAAAAAGCCATAAATAGGTCGCACCTGAATATAGGTTGCAGGGCATGCAAAAATGATAAAAAGCCGCGACCTATATTCCGGAAAATACGGGTAAGTCAGATGAAAATTTACAAAGTAGCTAAACATTTAGATTTTCCTCATAGTTTGTTCCAGATGGGGAGAAAGGCCTTTTTTTATTAGCAGAATTTGTTTTGCATCCATGTGTTGCAGATGATATTGTTGAGCGCTATGACAACCTTTCCAAGTCTGTGAGTGACCGAAACACGAAACTGCAAATCACCCTGACCCGCTCCATGAGTGTCCAGGATGGTTTGGATGAGATGATGGGATGGATGGAGAGAGTGGAGGCCAGTGTGAAGGAGAAAGAACAAATACCCCTGGACTCTGCATCTATTGGAGACATGCTCAGCAAAGAAGCAGTAGGTTTTATTTCCATCATCTAAGCAGTCAAACATCTACTCATTATGTTTTGCATACACTTTGATTACTTTAACTCTGTAATCAAACTTGTTTTAGACTTTAGAGCAGGACATACTGAGTCGCCAGAGTAGCATCTCAGCCATAAAAGCCAAAGTGAAGAAGTTCGTGGAGACGGCAGATCCCTCGGCAGCGGCACTGCTGGAGTCAAAGATGGATTCTCTCTCCCAGCGCTTCGCTGACGCCTGTGATCAGCACAAGCGAAAGGTTTCCCACCTGGAGCAGGCGAAAGAAAAGGTCGAGCAGTTTGAAAACATCTCAGACAAAGTCCAGCAGTTTGTCGTGAAGCGGCTGCAAGAGCTGCAGGAAACGGACGGACCCGGGAAAACGTTTAACGAAATGTCTGAACAAACACAGGTTGGTGCAATACCAGTACAGGTGGTCCCCGAGTTACGACGCAGTTCCGCTCCTACGCCCGTTCGTAAGACGGAAATTGTCGTAAGTCGGAAAATACGTCCAAACGGCACCTCATACGTACAGTACTTTATTTTACCAAGCCCTTAGCCTATCCTAACACATTACCCTACATAATTATCAAAAAACACTTACATTTAAGAGACACAATGAAGGAAAAAAGAGTTAATAACCTACTGGTATGCTGGTGACGTCTGTTAGCATGTTAGCTCATTGCACCTCCGAGGGGTTCGCGGGGTTCGAACGTACTGCCCACTTTGCCTATGAAGTCCCGCCTAGGGATTTTATGAGGGGCGGTTCATTTAAAGGAAAAGTTGACCTGGAAATGGCAACACGCCTCGGTGGTTCACTGGAAACGCGTTGGGTTGCCGTTCCAAACCTTTTCTCGACTCGGGTTCGAACCTCACTTGGTTGAACTTATTTTACGTTTGTCTTTTATTGAATGAAAAAAAAAGGAGTTAATATGCCTGTGGTTAACACAAACTCCTTTTTTTAAATCCAATAAAAGACAAACGTAAAATAAGTTCAACCAAGTGAGGTTCGAACCCGAGTCGAGAAAAGGTTTGGAACGGCAACCCGACGCGTTTCCAGTGAACCACTGAGGCGTGTTGCTTTTTCCAGGTCAACTTTTCCTTTCAACGAACCGCCCCTCATAAAATCCTGGCTACGCCCATGTAAAGGCGCATAAACCACGTAACTCGAACAATGATTTTCAATGGGAGGGCGTTCGTAAAGTCGAACCGTCGTAAGTCGAGGCCGTCGTAACCCGAGGACTACCTGTACTTTCAGTCGTGTAATAGTTTTATCACAATAACTCAACTTTTTTTTTAAATTCACTTCAGAACACTAAAGCGGAAATGGCTGAATATTCCAGCGATATGGAGAAACTGCAGACTCTGTCCAAGGAGCTGTCTGGCATAAGCCCTGATGGAAACAAAGCCAAACTTCAGAGCAGGATGGACACACTCTCTAATATTTTTAACACCTTTAAGGACACCGTTAATGAAAAGTAAGTTTGGGGAAGAATATTTATACCATAATATCATGTCTAGGATGGATATTTTTCAACGGTCTGGTTGATTTTGATGTCTGATGTAGGGAAGAAGAGCTATCGTCTTGTCAGGACCAGATGGGAGAGTTCAGGTCTGCAGTCTGCGTGCTCACCAAGTGGCTGGACGAGACCAATGACAGAGTACCTGCAGCTCAGCCAAGCACCAGTGAGAAAAATCTGAAGAAGGACCTGCACATCGTCACTGTGAGTCATGGGATGAATAAATAGCTTTTGGCCAGTACATCTAAATGCACCTAAAAAAAAGTACAGGAGCAAAAGTCACAGATGATGTGATATGTAAACTATGACGCAGACGTTTGTGTTACGGCTTAAGTGCATTTCAACAGATACAGTATCCTCCCAAAACTCCCCTCTGTTCCAACCTGCTTTATCTGCCACCGATGAATGATGATAGTTTATACAGAATAGATCCAGGAGTGAAGCACTGTTATCAAGCAGAGAGCCTGTTTTTGTCTTAATGCATTACAGAACACAATTTATAATAAATAGCCTCATCGTTACATCACCTTGTGATATTGGGTGTTTCCAATTCCAAACCTGTTTTTTTTTTTTTGTCCAATTAATCTTTCATCAGAGCTTATTACATGAATGGTCATCCAAAGGCCCTGCAGTCCAAGACCTGAACACCAAAGGATCTGCACTGTGCAGCCTGATCACCTCTCTCACATCTCCTGCCAAGAGTAAGACCCCTAACAAGTCAGGTAAACGTCCTACAGTTGATTTGGAGGCGTAATGTATGCGCTCACTTGAGTAGCAGTGTGTGATTACTAACGGTTACAGACTGCGACAGTCTTCTCTGTTTTGCTGCTGACGCTTTGTCTCATGTCTTTGCATCAGCTCTTACTAACGGTGGTGGTCCAGCGAGCCACAGCTACCTAACAAATAAAGGTAACCGAGTGTGACTGTGCTGCTCTGTAAAAACTCTGTGGTGTACTGTAGCGGTGGGATATTTATGCTGCAGTGGCAAAATAACAACTTCCATTTTTCATCTTTTAGTGCGATCAAAAAATATTCAGCTTCAACTGCAGAACTAATCATGAAGCACAACCTGCAGAAACAGCCTGTGCTAAACTACAGTGTTAAATGTGCTCAGATAAAATACATACTTGGAGCATAGTCCAAGAAAAAAAAACTTTTAAGCATTTTGGTACAAATTCAGATAACATTCTTTTCTATTTTGAAATAGATCTTTAGGCTTGTTAGAAGACAATACTTTTCATATACTTTTTGTAACGTAGGTTAATTTGTCTTGCAGTTACAAAGTAAAACATCACTTGACTTAACTGTACATGACTTGCTCCAATGAATGTACAATTTCTGTTAAACACGTATACGTGACACTTATAAATGCATCACATTCTAGTTTTCTTGCATCACTTCCTTTATCATCTTTGCAAACCCTCCTGTTGCATTCACTAATAATATTATGAGCATACTGTTACATATCTTATCTTAATATAAAGCAATATATAAGATTGTGATACTAATTTAGATTTATTCAAGTTCAAATATCTTTATTGTCATTTGCATCACATGTGGTACATGAGGTGGAACGGAATGGTGTACTCAGGGTCCCGGTTAAACCAAAAAATAGCAAAAAAAAGTATAAAAAGAAACAGCATATAAGGAGCTAAGATATGCACTAAGTTACAGTATACACTGAACAAGCACTAAACAGTACGCTAAAAGATCTAAGGTATACGCTAAACACTCATAATGTAAATAATAGTGTATATTAAGCAGCAACCCGAACATGAGTCGGTAGATGATCTGAATGAATATGCATGGATAATCATCACATATCATCGGTTAAACCTGTGGCTCTGGAGCCACATGCGGCTCTTTCAAGCTTTGACCACAAGTAACCTAAAACTGAATTGTATTAAATCTTAGCACAACAAAAGGGCTAGTTTTAACAGTTTTTCTGTCATTTCCTTTGCAAATAAGTGAATACTAGAACTAATACAAGGAGTAAAACATATTCACTATTTGTTTTTATTATTTAGCTTTTTTAGAGAGTACAGGCAACTGTAGCAGCTGTAGCTACCGCAGCTAGCAAAACCGGAAACTGCCGGAAACTGCGTAAATCGGCTTCAAAATAAAAATGTTAAATTTTTTAAATAATATATATAATTATTATTTTTTTAAATGGAGATGCGTGTCGTAACCACGAAACGTCGTTACTCGAGACCGTCGTAAGTCGAGGACTACCTGTATGTTATTTTCCTTATTTACAAGAATGCTGTCTTTTATTTTGTCTCTAAATGTAAAAATATTAACAAATGCTAAAAATCGTTAAATATTTTCAGTTTTATAATGTCACCCCTACTGGCCAGAAAATATACCGGTATGTAAGATTGCAGACCCCTGAGTTAAAGTGTCATGAAGTCCTGGTGAGAAAATATTTATTTTTGTCGCCCTCTCAGAGTTGATGGGAATCCAGCAGAACATGTCATTTGTTAATGAGGGCTACACTAGTCTTGGAGAAACGCTGAAGAGTCAGAAAGAGAAGCTGAGTGGTTTGCTGCATGAGGTGAAAGAGACCCAAAAGGAGACAGAGGACATGATGACGTGGCTGAAGGACATGAAGAAGACAGCAGAGTCCTGGAACAGCGCAGCCGCTGAGAAAGAATCTGTGAAAGCGCAGCTTGAGCAGCAGAGGGTAAAGATGCATTTTTGTTCACCAAATGTTTGGTTATAGTAAATAATTGGCCAAAAAACGCACACAAGCCTCTACTAACTTTGTTTCTTTGAGATGACTGTGTTCAGCATTTATGGTTTTGCTTGGTTCTCTCAGGTGTTTCAAGATGGGCTGCAGAGGAAGCAGGAGCATCTTCAGAAGCTAAGAGAGAAGCTTCTGGGCTTGATCTCAACTCGTCCTAACTCCCCCGAGGCAACAACGTGGAAGAAGATGCTTTCAGAAATAGGTACGCACCAAGGTGTTGACTCCAGATGACAACAGATTACAGGTAGTCCCCGACTTACGAAGGAGTTCCGTTCCTACGTGGCGTCGTAAAGCGAATTTCGACGTAACTCGAAACATACGTCCAAACTGCACCTTATACTTACAGTACTGTATTTTACCAAGCACTTAGCCTATCCTAACACAGTACCCTACATAATTATCAAAAAACACATACCGTATTTGTTGGATTATAACACGCTCCTGTATATAACACGCTTTGTCCAATTATTGCCAATAAATTAGAAAAAAGCCATAAATAATACGCTTCGGTGTTTACCACGCATCTATTATGTGTCACCGCTACGCGACGCGTCAGCGCATCATTTGCTCTGCTTAAAATGGCCGCCGCAGAAGTGAGCGAGCACGATAGACTTCACAAGAAAACACGGTAAAAACAATTATTTCTTTGCGAGAAAAAATATATTTCTTAGCTGACATTAAAGCACAAGGGTGTCATGAGCTTAACCAATTCACGAAATGTTCAAATCAGCTGGATTTAAAAAGTAGTTCGCCGATTTGCATGCAGGCGGGTGGGACGCTTTATTTCTTTTAATTTAGCTAAATGAACGCTTAAAAATATATATTTCTTAGCTGACATAATAGCACAAGGGTTCCTGAGCTTAACCAATTCACGAAATGTTCAAATCAGCTGGATTTAAAAATCTGCGGTGTGGTTTATGAGTTACGGTATCTTGCTAACAAAAACAGCTAACCTCACAGCTAAATGCAGCTACATCCAGAGCAGGGGGCGGGCAGCGACAGAGTCAGTCCGACCAGAGGAGGCTTTTTTCGGACACATGAGCTAGAAACGGTCTGGAAGTGTCTCCCTAGCGGACAAAAGTGGTACTGCACCATTTTTTTGCCCAAAATGAAAAATGGCGAATCAGAGCCAAAAATGGGTCTAAAAATATGGGGGAAAAAATCCATAAATAACACGCTTCGGTGTATAATACGCGGGACATTCAAATGAGCAAAAAAACTGCGTATTATAGACCGACGAATACGGTACATTTCAGAGCCATAATGAAGGAAAAAAAGAGTTAATGTCTTACTCTGGACTGCTGGTGAAGCCATTTCCTCCATTTCTCCCTCCCTCCTTTGGATTCTCCATTCGTTTACGTTGTAAAACCGCCGTCCATAAAACAGCTACTTTTCCACAGCTGCTGCCTGTCCAGCTTGCTCCAACAAGTTTTGTTTTGTTTTTTGAATGTCCAGAGGACCAGAATTAGCTTTTTTAGAGTACAGGCAGCTGTAGCCTCCACAGCTAGCAAAACGGGAAACCGGAATCTGCCGGAAACTGGCCGGAAACTGCGTAAATCGGCTTCAAAATAAAAAAATTCAAAATATATATATATATATATATTTTTTTTATGGAGATGCGTGTCGTAACCCCGACACGTCGTAACTCGAGGCCATCGTAAGTCGAGGACTACCTGTATTGTTTTTAAAATTGGTCATTTTCCAAGTTAGTTAATCCGTAAGTGTGATATGTACATACACGTGAACAGAATGTAACACGGTCTCTGCAGCTTTTATCTGCAACACAACACATTTTCTTTGCCAAGTTCTGCACAGTGGGAGGAGAACGGTGGGGCAAAGGACAGACTGGTGTGTTTGTGCTGACTAATGCATGCTGGTGTCGTTGTTTTGTCCAGATTCTGCTTGGGCGGAAATGAGTGGCTCCGTAGAAGAAAGGAAGCAGCACCTGGAACAGTCCAACAAGAATCTAGACGTCTTCCAGTCGTCCGAGCTGCAGCTTGCTCAGTGGCTCTCAGAGAAGGAGATGATGATGAGCGTCCTCGGACCTCTCTCTATAGACCCAAACATGTTAAAAATGCAGAAGCAACAAGTTCAGGTTAGTAAAGATGCAAGTTGTTGGAAATAATTTGACTAATGTTTGACGTTTGAGCACCCTGAATGATCTCCTTGACTTCATCAAAGTTCATCAATAATTTAGGTTAAAAAAAAATTCAACGAAGTTCACTCAGGTCATTTGGACATTTTTTTGGGGGCTGAGATGTTTCATCCTTCATCCAAAGGACTTCATCAGTCCAAAGAGCCACAATAAACTCAGTCACATAAGCAGCACACTCACATAGTTGACCAACCAGTTTGCTGGTGATAAGACTCCCCCATCGACTCTGATGCAGCCATAGCAAAAAGTGGTTCAAAACATCAACGTACATGCTCAATAATCCAGGTAAAAAAAATCCAAAGGTTGGTCCACTATGTGAGTGTGCTGTTTGTGGGACTCGTTTGTTGTGGCTCCTTGGACTGATGAAGTCCTTTGGATGAAGGACGAAACATAAAAAATAAAAAATAAAAGAATCTGTCCAAATGACCTGACTGAACTTTGTTGGATCCCCTTGACTTGTTTTATTTTTTCTACTCCAGATCCTCCAAAACGAGTTCAAGAGCCGTAAAACTCAATACGAACAACTCGAGGAAGCAGCTGCCGCCATCCTCAGCTCAACGGGCAAACGGGAGCCTTCGAACGGGAAACCCCTGAAGGAGAAACTCACCGCTGTCACCCAGAAGTGGCAAGGCCTCACAGCACAGCTGGACCAGCGAGACAGCCTAATCGACCAAGCGGTTGTGAAGACCGGGCAGTTCCAGGAGTTCCTGAGAAGCCTCAGTGACGCGTCCGCTCGGCTGGAGAACCAGCTCACCAACCATCACTCCAACAGCACCCAGCCTGACGCCGTGAAGAAGCAGCTGGAAGATGTCCAGAACATTTCAGCGGAGCTGCGAGAGGAAAGGAAGAAGCTGAAGCAGGCTGAGGCCGTCAGCGCAGAGCTCTCAGCGTTGGTGACTGAGGACTATCTTAAAGCAGATCTGGCGAGGCAGCTGGAAAGCGTCAGCAAGCCTCTTAAACAGCTGGAAGAGAAAGCAGGTTGGTCTATAATTCACAACATGTATCATTTCACCCTGATGCATGCTCAATAATCCAGGTAGAACAATCTAAAAAAGCTAAGTCTGGTCCTCTGGACATTAAAAAAACAAACAAACAAAACAAAAAAAATTGTAGAAACGTTTCATCTTTCATCCGAAAGACTTCCTCAGTCTGAGATGCTGTATTCAGCTCAGTCTTATAAATAGCCCCCTCTCACAGTGGATCAACCAGTTGGCTGATGACAGCCGAAACCAGCTGCTCACATGATCAAGGAGGACCATCAGCCTAACGATGGATCGTTAGCACCCTGATGGTTGATCAGGCTTGACCAGCCCAGAAGATCAACATCATCAGGTCAGGACTCTGCGGTCTACACTCATCTCCACACCAGCCGTCACTCTTTCAGGGATGAAGATGTTCACATCCTTGATAGAGAGGAACGATGGTTTGAGAGAGGAGTAAAGGAGGCCATCTTTGTGAAAAGAAACCGTCCATCATTAAACAGGAGGCCTCCGGGTTCAACTGTCCCCCACTTACAATGCTGTTATTGCTAGTATCACTCAGCCCTCTGTGAATAGCAAACAACCATCAGGGTGCTAACGATCCATCGTTAGGCTGATGGTCCTCCTTGATCATGTGAGCAGCTGGTTTCGGCTGTCAGCAGCAAACTGGTTGATCCACTGTGAGAGGGTGCTATTTATAAGACTGAGCTGAATACAGCAGCTCAGACTGAGGAAGTCTTTCGGACGAAAGACGAAACG
>JBBPBX010000879.1:65196-80766 GCA_038048925.1 Garcialebias charrua
TTTCCACTACCTTACTCCTTGGGTGGACCTTGGCGAACTGGGGGGGGGGGTACGCAGGGTCAGCGGGGGAGCTGACTCGCTGCGGGAGCACTGTTCCTGCAGATATTTTCTCCCCATCCCTCACCACGCACCTCCGCCCTCTTCATCTTAAATTAATACATGTAGGGAATTTGAGTCTCGGGTGTGCTACAATGGTTTTTGAATGTCCAGAGGACCAGACTTAGCTTTTTTGGATTTTTCTACCTGGATTATTGAGCATGCATCAGGGTACAATGGTTTTACATCTCTGTTGTACAGAACCACCTGGGACTCAATTTTATATGCACTTTAGACATTCATTCATAAACATTCTCATAAAAGTCACATATAGGGAATGGAGTGAGCACTAAGGTTATGGGTGGCGGGATGACACCACTCTCGCCCCCATACCTATGCTCACTCAACATTATGCATTTAGACAATAAGGACCTGGGTTAGAGTTGGAGTGGAGGGGAAACTGGTACAATGCCAGCCTTTGCTCCTTCTCTTTCCTTTTTAAGTACACTTTAGAACAACACTCACCAACAGTACATTTGGGGACGGGGGTGTGTGTGTCGGGGTCTTGATTTGTTAATTTCAATTTTATTTATTTATGTATTTATTTATATATATATATATTATTTATTTATTTTTCTCTTACCCCCCTGGTTGCCTGGCGGACATTCTGGGGGTGGGCCGTCAGGGGTTGTCCTGGGATGTGGGGGGGTTCGGGGCCTGGGGGTTCGCCGTGGGCGGGGCTGGCAGTGCGCTCCCTCTGGGGCTGCTTGGACTCGGGTGTCCTGTCCTGTCGGCAGGGCGCGGGTTGGGCCGAATCTTGGATGTCTGCTACTCTCCACCCCAGAATGAATGGGCCTACCTCCTGGGTTTGGATGTGGGCTGCCCCACGTAGGGGGCAGGTACATGTCTTGGACCTAGGGGGTATAGAGTGTGCATCGGGATTATGAATGGAACGTGTCGTTATTGTATGTCTTTCTGTGAGTGAGGGTGAGGATGAGGGTGGGTCTGAGTGAGTGTGTCTGTGTATGAATGTTTAAGTGTCAGGCTGGGACTTGGACTGCCCCCTCTCTGATACTTCTGAGGCTACTAGTGTCGCGCTCCTGCCACGTGGCCCCCTGGTGGGTGTTCCTTTGCCTGCGGGCGTGCTTGGGGCCCTCACTATCTGGGGTTGGGCGCTTGGGCGTTTGTCGGCTCGGCCTGGTGGCTGCCTGGTGGGGCTCGTGTCCTCTGGTCCTTTCGGGTCTTGGCCTGAGGGATGGGCGTCCCCGGTGCCCGGGCCTCGGTGACCGGCCCTGGGGCTACGTCGGTACGGCGGGCTCCGGCGGGGGCCTGTGAATTTGTCGCGTTTGACCCCGGGGGGTCATTGTATGTGGTCGCTGGTGGGATTCGTCCGGTTCTTCCCCTTGGTCGGATCTGGGGAGTGGGCGAGTGGCTCGTCCTGTTCGGGTGGCCCTGGGGACTCTGGGCTCGGGGTCCTTCCTGGAGTCTTGGGCTTTGATCGCCCCTTCGTCTGCCTCGGGCTTTGGGGGGACGGATCTCTGATGCTTCACAGTCGCTACTAAATGTTCTATTGGAGGAACCTTATTCACTTATGCATGCTCACAACCACACACAAATGGATGCAGGGATGTATATGTAGATATATGCAGATATGTAGATGGGTATATGAATGAATATAAATGTATATGTATGTATACTGTATATATATTTGTAGGTATGGGTATGTTATTTATAGAAATCTACTGCAAGGTCATGAATTATTAGTCTTTATGCATGTATGTTTCGTTGCTGTGTTCTGTCATGTGCTTTGCAGGATTGTGGACGGAGGTTGGGTGTGTTTGCCTTGTGCTCTTTTTGTGGATAATTGTTGTTTTGTTGTCTTACTTTCTCTTTTCTTTCTTTCTCTCTATTAAAAAAAAACATATTGGAGTGAGAGGATGGCTATAAGGTGAGAAGGGAGGCCATCTATAAATGGAAAAAAAAAAAAAGAACACTACAACAGCATTCACATATGTTATACCTGTAGTAAAAGTTGTCTAAGGAAGCAGGTAGTCAAAATAATTTAACTGAATCCACGGCCCCTTCTTAATTCCAATTACACAATTAATATCAGATGCACTGAATAGATTTGGTTACCAATATTATATTATATTATATTATATTAAACATATTACATTTAAGAAAGAAAAATAGCACAACCAGATGATTAAATCCCTTTTTTGCTTTTAGAACTGACATGAACTGAAAAAAAGGTTGTTATTATTATTATTTTGTTTAAACCAGCTCCCTGAAATTATGTTGTCTGTTATAATTTCAGAATGGCTTTGCAAATTTACTAATATTTTGCGCGCAACACATCGAATAATAGTTGTTTCACTGATCATCCTCGCTTTGTTCATGGCAACCCTCTGGGGACTGCAAGATTTATTTGGGGCATTTGGTGTTAACAAAAGAGATGGTTTCTAAATGCGATGATGGGGGCATGTGGAACAGACCACCATGACCAGGTGGTTATCAGCAGGGCGCCACATAATTTAGTCATAAAGCTGATCTTCCAGCCTGATCTCCTAGTTGTTCTTTAACCTGTTATCTTTGTATTTTGATTATGTTGACTTGGATTTTGTTATTAACATGTTTGCAATGGATTTTAAATGGTATAATATTGTAATGAAAAAGAAAAAAAAAAGCTTTTGTCCAAAGATTTAAAAAAATGTTTGCACTATAAAAATCACATACTCCTGTTTCATCATTGAAATTACCCTTCTGGTTCAATTTTCCGTTGATATTGCTTCTACATCGTCTTGAAAATCATGGTAGTCTGTTAATATCAGATTGATAATACTAACAGTCTGTTATTAGCAAGATGTCCGGACTGGTCCAAATATTTTAAACGCTCATAAATTCCTGTGGAGTTTCGACTAGAGGATTAACCTATATTTGGAGGTGAAAATGTAAAAGCCATTTTGTATTTATAGCATTACATTTCATTACAGTAAAACAATGTAAACAGCTTTGTGTAAGAAAGTGATTGTCCTATGATGTAGGTCAAAGGATTTTTTTTATTTAAAAGGGGGTTTCTCCTCATGTAGGAAGACTTCATCCTGGCTGCGGTGTCACATGCATGGATTACTATTGTCATGTGGGGGTGGAAGTGTCAGCTTGATGTGTGGAGATTGGTTCGTAGGGTTATTATTAAAGAACTGATTGATTCAAAATGTTGCTAAGCAGCCATGTTGTCATGGTGTGCACACCCAGTTATTGTCCTTTGACCACTCTCTGGGTTGAGAGGGCATTTTTAGCCTCAGCTGCTTGTGGAAGGTCCTCTTTGTGACAATACTTAGAAATAAAAGAAGAATAACAGCAAACCAACATTGAAACCGTCTCTTTTTATTCTTTAGCTGCAGCATAAAGACCCTACACAAACTTGGTCATGCTGAGCTTTATTTTTAGTGAACCATGTTTTATGATTTTTTTCTGTAAATCAGTTTCATAGTCATCTGCTGGAAAAGAAAAACTGTGAAAGACAGTGCTTGGATGTGTCTCGCTTGTATGCTCCGTTACCATTTTAGGTCAAGTTCTGAAAAGAGGGCTTCATGTGTTTCTCAAGTTTCTGTCATAAGGTTTTTAAGAGCTGGTAAATCTATTTTATGTGCAAATGTGAATGAGTAGAATTAGTTTTCAGGATTCAACACTACTGGGGATTGTCCCTTTGAAATCTTCTGAATCATACTCCTATTCACTAACGATGATGTAAAAACACGTGCCTACGTTTTTTTATTTATTGCTGCATGAAGATGCATTCTCCTTTAAGTGAAACCTGAAACCTTAATGGTTTAGTTGCAGTACGAGCAGAGAAATATAAATTTGCTCTACAGTGATTATGCTGCATCTTCCACTCGATAGAAGTTTACAATCTTTGTTCGAATCCTATTAAGTGAAGAAGCTGCCAATTTTTTTAAAATTATTATTTTATATTGAAGCCAACATTATTGAAAAAATATTGCGAACTAGGAAATCTGACCCCCCAAAATGATAATTTGAACTTTATCTAATGATGCTGTTTGAGCTAACTGCAGCAGTTCTCCAGATATGCTGTTCAGAAATGTATTTTCCACCGTACACGTTGCTCCGCCCTACAAGCCACATCAGTCCAAATTAGGGATGCACGATCCACTTTTTTTTAAAACTTCCGATCCTATCCCGATACTTAAATCTGGATATCGGCCGATAACGATCCAGTTCCGATATCATCATCAATGATTTTATATGAGGCAGTTGAGCTCCGTGGCTTCAGCGGTGTGTTCTTCTTGTTCAGTCCGGGGCAGGCGCTCTGATTTTGTTCAGCTGCTCTCAGCCTGTCCCTCCTCCGAGACGGGCAGACAGAGCGAGTTGGACTGGACATTGCTAGCTGCGTCGGGATGCCTGTGTTTCGTTTCAGCAAAAGTGTCGACCCGCTGAAGACCCGGAGCTCGAATGTCCAACGTAAAACTAACTTGACCGCGGTTTAATGTGATGCTATGGCTCTGCAGACATTGCACGTTGCTGTCTTGCAGTGTTTAGTATAAAATACTTCCACACAGCTGACATGTTACGATGAATACCGGTAGTTGGTTAGCCACTAGCCACAGGGCTGCTCACTTAGTCGGCACGCTGTAGCTGGCTGCAAACTATGAAATGGATTTTCTGAATGTGAGGCGGGTCTTATTACTCTGGGTTCATGAGACACGCCTCCGTTCAGGAAATCCATTCCATAGTTTGAAGCCAACGTGCATCGTGGATTTGAAATATTGGCAGGTTGGATCGGAAAAATAAAAGTACCGCACTCTCAGCGAGGAAATCAGTAAGGAGGAACGCTGCACATCTCTTCTAAATTTAACAAGATAATCACCTAAAACAAGTATCTGTTTGCTCAACATTATAGTAAAGGTGTGTCTTAGTTTAACTTTTACTTAATAAATGCACTTCATTGATCAAATCAGCTGCATTTTGCAGGGTTGGTGCAGCAAAATGATGGTTTGATGGTTGCTCCAAGCAAACTGGACAAAGGTGACAGGCTATAGCAAACCAGTTGTGTCATTAATAGCAACTTTTGCCTATTACATGACATAATGGCATACCATACAACTCGTGTGCCATCTAGTGGATGAAAATGGTAGTGTTCAATATTTTCAGTCAGAATGAATGAAAACGGTTGTATCTCAGCCAAAAATTGGTTTATAAATGGTTTATAAATACTGTATGGGGAAAAATCCATAAATATGTCGCTTCGTCATATAAGTCGCAGTACATGCAAATTATGCAAAAAAAGTGACTTATAGGCCAAAAAATATGGTACGCACTCAATGTAAACATTGTGCAAATCTTAACATATTAATGAAAATGGTGGAACTTCTTTATACATAATAAAAAGTCAGATCACCGATGTTGAACATTGTTTTAATGTCCTTCCAATTATCCTCAAATAACACACTCCATTCTTTTTTCACCTCTTTTCGTGTGTAAATAGCTCAACAAAGAAGCTGGGTGTGTAACGTAGGACTCATTGAAGCAGTAATAACTTACTTTTGGTATTTCTTCTATCCTCTTCTCTTCTGCTATTTGTGCCACTGGACATAAAAGCCCCATGATGCACTTGGCAGCATCGTCAGTGTTAAATTACCTGGGCCTTGTGCCTCCCTCAGCATTCCACTGTAATTAGGAAGATCTGCAGGATCTACAGCAACTGATCACAAAAGACAGAGGACAAAGAGAGAAAAAAGGAAAAACAGTGTATCTGTTTCAGTATATCGTGATGTCATCAGTGAGAGCTGCTGCTGCCTGCTGGTCTTTGTGTGTATATGTGTGTGTGTTTGTGTGTGCGAACACATGCCTTCCCTTCCCCATTCCCTTAGTTCCTGAAAGAGAAAAGAGGAGTGAGTGACTGTGTCAGGATTCAGAGGATAGCTTAGACGTGAAGTCATATGGACCAAAGAAAAATAGGGGAATTAGAAAGAGGGTGGAAAGGGTCATACGTCCACCAATCAACTTGTCCCGGAGCGGCTCTGAGCACAAATGGAGTTGTGGCAGATGTTGTCAGAATAATGAGCAGGGGGGCGGGGCATGAAACCTTCTGTCAGTGTGAGGAGAGCGATGTGAGAGGAAGGGCAGGCTGGTTTTTTTTTTTTTGTTTATCCGGAGTACCAGCTCTCCTCGGAGCTGCCTGCGTTCTTCTCTCTATCCTGCTGGATTTGTTTGTGGACACTTTCAAGACTTTTGTTTAGCTCACGTGGATGCTGGAAGGACTTTCAGGACAACAACAAAAAATCACTTTGAGCAAGAAGATAAAAAAATCTATGTTTCGGACAAATCCTTGAGGATTATCTTTGGACTTGGACTTGTTCTATGATGACATTTTTAACTGTATCGGGCCCACGTTTTTAAAACTTTTTTTATTTATTTATCTAGAACAAGCTGCCTAAAAGTGATTTATTTTTTAAAGAAACAATCCATCTACTAAAATAATGATACATTTATTTTTGAAATACAAAAGGAAATGCCTAGTATCGATTTGATCATTTTTCACTTAAGAGAGCAGGAACATTATTTTGCACACAGCTGCTTCTCGTGTAAGTTGTGCTCCTTTTTCCACGTGCTCACTTTGCACTGAAGGGACTTTCACTATATCTCTGTAAGGATTTCACATCCTTAATCTTTTTTGTGGTCAATGGTGGCGGTTGTCTCAACATGGGCAAACCGCTGAGCAGACCAGATTGTCTCAGACAAAACCCTTCCTGCGTTGGGAAGGGGGAGGAGGAGGACCTGAACATTGATGACTGCTACGTTCCCCAGAGATCCATTTACGACACTGTACGACTCAATGAGCAGATTGACTCGGGATCCAAGGGCAGCCTTTCTTCCAGGCACTTCACAGCCACCTTACCTTACACACACCGCACACTGGACTTCAGCAACCTGTGTGGGAATGGAGGTCTTTCAGCTTCTAGTTCCTTTGAGCTCCGGACCAGGAAACCTGCTGTGCTGGATGAGCGTGCAGTCTTTGACGGGCTTAAACTTAATGGGAACATGATAAGTGATACAGTGCTGCCTAAAACTCATTTTCAGGGAGGAGACAAGAAGGAGCATCCTCACCACCGCAGGTCGTGGAGGACTTTTGCCCCCAATAATTTGGGGGAATACGCCAGCCGCAGTGGCACGCTGAGTTCTGGGACCATTGAGAAGCCTGGCTTGATTAACGGCAGGCGAGGACAGAGTATGACCAACTCACTGACATCTGAAGAAGACTCTGGTCTGTACAGTCCCTCTGCGGAGAGGCAGCGACATGCGCGTAAATCCCACAAAAAATCTGGCCCTGGAACAAGGAGCTTCTCATCGTCCGAGGCAATGCATATGTCTGGGGACTTGAAAACAGGACGGTCCCTAAGCTCAGGACAAGAAGACTTCCCTTTCTCCCCTGTGAGAGCCAACCTCTACCACAGCAGCAGTTTGATTCAAGAGCCACGAGAGCAAGAACCTGGTGCGGTGAGGCTTAATGGAAAGGAGATTCTGAGCAACGGGGAATACAAATACTCCACAGGGAGGTCATCGTTGGGGTCAGTTTCCAAAACTCAAAACAACAGCTCTGGCTGGCGTTCCAGGACTTTAACAGACTACAGTGAGCTATCCACTGCTGAGCTGTTGGAAGACGGATCATCTCAGGATGACTGTGAGCTGGTTAGTGTGGTGGTGACACAGCCTGAGCAAAATGGAAACTCTGTAACTCTATCCACCGAGAGCCGCCTGCAGACGTGTACTATGCAACAAGGAGTGTCCAAGTACAACATGGAAGAGCTGGAGGAGTTCCTGCAATCACTTGAGGCCTGTCTGCCTAAAAGTTTACACGCATTCCAGCATGCAGGGGAGCAGGAGATTGAGACCTTACTGAATGCTATTGCGGCATGCCCGGAGATTGACCCCGTGGCTTATTTCTCTCCACAGGTGCCCCAAAATAGCTTTTTCCCTTAATTTACGAGTTTTCTTTTATTAGCTGTCCCAGTACACATTTCTGTTGATGATAAATCTGTTTGCATGAGTTGCTTCCTGGCTGCAGGGCTCTCTGATTAGACGATGGTTAAATTAGATTTGTCTCCGCTTAGAAGTCTGTCGCAGTCGTGCTTTACCTGTTAAATCTGCTTTGCTTGATCAACCAGTCAGCATCTCCTTGTTTTGGAGCTCCAGTCCTTTTTGTCAACTAGATTTGCAGCAAATGCCTGAAAATATGTTCCAGTGGTGCTTTTGAACCATGGATGTCAAACACCTGGACTTATTTTAACCTTTTTTTAATTAGATAACTCATGTTTATTTTATTGAAACATCTTTTTTAAAGGTTCAGTCTGCAGTTTCTGTAGAACAGCAGCACTTAGAAAAAATTTCAACAAGCAAAGCATTCTGATCCCTCCCCCTCAGAGCCATATATGGCTCTGCCCCCTTGTGGTCTGTTGAAATTTGAATTCAAGCTCTGTTTTTATTGGCTGATTCAAATTCAAGCTCGGTTTTTATTGGCTGGTTACAAACTTTGTTTTTATTGGCTGGAAAATGGCGGGTCACTTTTTCTTTTTAGAAATGCTTATTTACCACCTGGAGAAGCAAGGGGACAATATTTTTTTTTAGTTTTTTCAGAGATTACCTCTCTAACATCAATCTAGTGACAGAGTGAAGAAATGTGTTAAAATATATATTGTTTGAAAAGTTACAGACTACATTACAATCTTACATACCCCAGCTTTAATCTCACATTTTATTTGTCTTTCTGCTCTGAGTGATGTAACAAATAGACAAAAAAGGACAGGTATATTAAAAGGTTATCTTAGGGCTACAAAACCAAAAGTTTGGGACATTACAGACATAGCTGAATCTATTACTACATCTTATAATATGCTTATTGTTTAGGTTTAGTTTAATTAGTGTGAGCAAACTTTTCAGATTACAGAACTTAAACTGGTTCATAATACTGTACTGTAATTGTTATATTGGCATTGCCTGCAGCTGAAAGGCAAAGGCAGAAAAATAATGTTTTTCTTGTGTGTGTGCTCGGGTGTCTGTTTGGTACCAAAATGTCCCATAAACCACAAGATGGAGTTGGACGAAACTTGCAGAAAGTAATTAATGTATGTACATCTACAGCTGATTAACTTTTGAAGTCAGCCAGATTCAATATGGCTTCCACAGTCAACTGAACTTCAAAACACAAGAATGGCTATAACTCGGTTATACTCAGTTTTACAAATATTATCCTAAAATTTTAGGTGGTTAGAGATGAAACTGAACCCTAACACATATTCTGAGTACTAACAGATTTTCCAAGATGCTTGCTAAGAAAACGTGCCCATCACTATTTAGAGTAAACTGTCTGTTGCCAAATATCTCATGTAGGATGCACAATATTATCTGCATGGTATCGGAATTGGCCGATATTGGCAACAAAGTTCAATATTGGACATTGGCCATTCCATCAAATGAACTCACCAATATAAAAGGCACTGTTTATGTTAGGGATGCACAATGTTGGATTTTTGGCCGATATCCAATATGCCGATATGGTAAAACTTATTTGGCCGTTAATTGACACCAATACCAATATATTTTTTTTCTAGACCTATGTAGCTTTCTCTGCTGTGGCTTTAAAATACGACATTATTCTGCATGGTCTTTGTCAGTTTGGCCCGCTACCAAATGCAGATGCCATAATGAGGACTGAAAATGATGTAACACTTCAACTTGGATTATGTTTAACGTCAAATGTATTCATGACATTTACTCTCTCCAACACAATGACAACACTCAAGTTTGTAAATTTCCACACATCTAAACTCAACGGTGCGTGAGACATCAGAATGTTGTGCTGGCACTGTTGGCATCCTTGTCACTGGGTTGTCTTACAAAAACAGTGCCTTCTATATTCATTCATTCAACCTTTATTTAGTCAGGTAAATCTTTTGAACCTCATGGGCTCATTTACGAAAGCGACCTGCTAAAACTAAAGAACAATGAACAGCAGTGATAGAATTTCATTAAACAATAAACAAACAAACAATAAACAATAGAAAACAAAAGAGAGAAAAAAACAAAAGATTTTTTTTTTTAACAAAGTATCAAAAAACTAGCAAAACATTATAAGGTAGACGTATAAAATCAAAGACAGGAACAAATCTGCATTGGTTTTTGCCAGGATTCCAACAGATTCTGAAAACCATTTAGAGAAGTCAAGGTCGAGAGCTTCAGATCTTTTTGTAAGATATTCCATGAAGCAGGAGCGGAGTAGGAGAAGGCCCTTTTTCCAAGTTCAGTCCTCACTGACGGAACACTGCAGGTAATCATGTCCTGAGAGCGCACACTGTAGCTGCACTCACGCAAAGACATGTAGGAGGAGATGTATGAGGGCAGCAGACCAAGAAGTGATTTAAAGATGAAAATGTACCAGTGGAAGAGTCTGCGTGAGGTTAATGATGTCCAGTTAACCAGTGAATACAGGGTGCAGTGGTGGGTACGATAATCACAACCAGTTATGAATCTTAGTGCACCATGATAGACCACATCCAACATCCGCAGGGTGCTTGTAGGAGCATTCATGTAGAGAATGTCACCGTAATCAATGGAGGGAAGGAAAGTCACAGATACAAGGCGTTTCCTAACATTCAGTGTTAGACATGATCTGTTTCTGAAAAAGAAACCCAGTTTAACTTTCAATTTCTTCACTAGGTTTTCCACGTGGAGTTTAAAAGAGAGATGTGAATCGATCAGGATACCCAGATATTTATAGGAATCAACAAACTCAATAGGGACACCATTTGAAGATAAAATCAGAGGAGGATCTGCTGGAACCGCCTTCCTATTTGAAAAAAACATCCCTTTTGTTTTATCAGCATTTAGGACAAGTTTGAGACGGAACAAATCTGACTGGATGATGTCAAAAGCGGATTGTAGTAACTGGAAAGCCTTAGCTACTGTTTTAGCTCGGCAATAAACAACTGTATCATCAGCATAGAAATGTAAGGATGCATCAGGGATGCAGTGACCTACATTAGCTATGTAGATTGTAAAGAGAGTTGGTCCTAAAACTGAGCCTTGTGGTACACCATTTTTAACTGTTAAATAGCTGGAAGAAGCACCGTTATGTTGAACACATTGCCTCCGATTGGAAAGATAGTTAGAAAACCAACCGATGGTGTGATCAGAGAAACCGATTTCTGAGAGCTTATGACACAGGATGTTATGATCCACAGTGTCAAAAGCTTTAGACAGGTCTAAGAAAAGTGCAGCACAATAGTCCTTAGCATCCAATGCTTCAACAACATCATTCAGAACCTTCAGAGAAGCAGTTGTTGTGCTGTGTTTTTTCCTGAAACCAGATTGATGGAGAGGTAAGATGTTAAATGAGTCCAGATAATTTTTGATCTGAGAGTTTATCAGTTTTTCTTGAACCTTGGCTAAGATGCAGAGTTTAGAGATCGGTCGATAATTGTTCAATGAGGTGGGGTCACCTCCCTTCAGCAAAGGAAGAACAAAGGCTGTTTTCCAAGCATCCGGAATGGTGTTTTGGCTTATGGATAGATTAAAGATGTGGGTCACAGGGACTGTGATGATATGAGCAGCCAGCCTTAAGAAATAAGGTGGAAGTTCATCTGGACCTGCAGATTTTTTAGGATCAAGATCATTTAACAGTTTATTTACCTCACTGACTGAGAATGGAGAAAAAGAGAAGGTGTGATTAACAGATGGTTGGCTTGTAGGAGGGATTTGATTTGTTGAAGTTTGATTATTAGATAAAGTGGCCGATTTTCCGTTTGTAACTGTATCAAATAAAGAACTAGAAGCAACAAAATGTTTATTGAAACAGTTCAGGATCTCGTGCTTATTTGACACAGGAACAGAGTCAACAAGAAATTGTGATGGGAGGTCAGATGATTGGGGGGTGCCTGAGAGAGATTTAATGGTTTTCCAGAATTTTTTAGGATCGTTTAGATTTTTGGAGGTCTGAGATAAGAAGTAGTTACGTTTTGCAGCTTTAATGGCAGTTGTGCATTTATTCCTTAGCTGCCGAAATTTCAACCAATCAGTGTCTGAGTGTGATTTTCTTGCTGCTGCCCAAAGATGATCTCTCCAGTGCAGGAGATCAGCTAGGAGCGGCCGTGGTGTAGTGGTAATGGCAGTCGTCCCCCGATCGGAAGGTTGGAGGTTCGAATCCCGCGTCCGCCCACCATGTGTCGTTGTGTCCCTGGGCAAGACACTTAACCCCGAGTTGCTCCCGGTAGGTCTGGATGGCGCCTTGCAAGGCAGGCTACCACTACCGGTGTATGAATGTGTGAATGAATGGGTGGATGGCTGGTATTGTAAAGCGCTTTGGGGCTCCTCACAGGGGGCTGGAAAGCGCTATATAAATAAGCTCCATTTACCATTTACCATTTATAGTTCAGGAGTAAACCAGGGGCTGTCACGGCCCTTTATCCTGAACTGCCGGAAAGGAGCGTGTTTGTTTACAAAGTAAATGAAACTACCACGAAAATAGTTCCAAGCGGTGTTCACGTCATTGATTTGTAGGATATGTTGCCAATCAAAGTGGGATAGATCCCAAAGGAATGACTGTTCACAGAAACGTTTCAAATCCCTTTTTTGGATTATTCTGGGCTTAGCAGGTGGAAGTTTAGTAGATCTAAGAGCTGCTATTACGGAATGATCACTCAAAACGTTAGCAAATACACCTATACCAGGAAATTTGTGAGGTGCATTTGTGAAAAACAGATCTAAGGTGGAAGATTTTTCGGGACATTTTAAGTTTGGTCTGGTGGGAGAATCGATAAGTTGTGTTAGATTGAGAGATAGGCAACATTCCCTGAATTTATCACAGAGGGGGGTCGACTTATTCCAGTCAATGTTGAAATCTCCTGCCATAACAATCTCATTGTGTTTTAAATTTCCTATGAATTCAGTCAGGGAGGATAGAGCTTCAGGTGTTGCGGAGGGGGGACGATAACAACCTACAACAGTTAAGGGCTGACCTCCTTTCAAACTGATGTTCACAGCTAAAGCCTCAAACTGGTTTGCGATTGTTTTTTTAGACAATCGTGGCAGCCAAAGAGTCTCTGATGTAAATAGCGACTCCACCTCCCTTTTTATTACGATCACAACGATAGATCTTAAATTCATTGATTGCCAAGTCATTTTTCGAAACAGATTTTTTGAGCCAAGTTTCAGAGATAACGATCACATCTGCCCCAGAAGAAGTGATTAGGATTTTCAGTTCATCAAGTTTTTTTAGAAGGCTACGAGCGTTTACATGCAGAAAACGGAGACCAGAAATATTTTTAAACTCATTAGGTGTACAGTAGTTAGTAATTGGCCCTGGGTTGGGCTGAATCCCTGAGATCATTAACAACAATAATATCAGACATTTACCTGACTTCTTTGTCACTGATGTGTAGTTACAGGAGTTAACAGTGTGACATTTTGCCCCCATAATTGAACCATGTGAAACATTAATGAAGACACGATCATTCAGAACCCAAAAACAATGAAAGCTGCAGTGATGGGCAGTCCCTGATGTGTTGATAAGATTCAGTGATTCCAGGTAGTCTGAGAACTGAAAATAATGACAGTAATATGAATGATGCAGAAAAGTCTCAGACCATAAAGCGTCACAAATTAGGTGGTCAAACAATTCCGTTGTGGAGAAATTTGTGGAGGAATGTGGGGGGATCCAGCCTCCTTGAGAATATGAATGGATGTGGCCATGGTGAACACAAGCTGGATCCAGAATCAACGGAAAGAAACAAACAATATGTAGCAAACAGCAGAGTGAGCTGCCAGAAAGGCCTCCTGAGGTTAAGGGCATGGTTGAAGCCTGTTTCAAGTCAATAAAGGGAAGGGACAACAGCGTGAACAGCACCAACAACGCAGCTCCTGATACGCAGCGATACACGTCACACTCTGCTCGTCTGATCCAGAAACAGCTCACAACAGTGTGAAACAGGCACCAATGATGATCCAGTTCCTCCGCGCTTCACTCTCTGCTCGTCTGATCCAGAAACAGCTCACAACAGTGTGAAACAGCACCAATGATGATCCTCCGCGCTTCACTCTCTGCTCGTCTGATCCACAAACAGCTCACAACAGTGTGAAACAGCACCAATGATGATCCTCCGCGCTTCACTCTCTGCTCGTCTGATCCAGAAACAGCTCACAACAGTGTGAAACAGCACCAATGATGATCCTCCGCGCTTCACTCTCTGCTCGTCTGATCAACAAACAGCTCACAGCAGTATGAAATAGGCACCGAAACAATGATGATCCTGATCTTCTGCGCCTCACATCACGTCACGCTGCTTCACGACCTCTCTGCTGTCTGAGCCAGTTGGATGTTTTCAATGAAAATGACTGTTTTCTCCAAATGAGGCTCTTTAAACAGTTATCTACATCAGGTAAGATATTTATTATGTGGCTGTTTCCTTATCAGCCCAAAAAAGCCACCTCCAAGAATAAAAATGAAAAAAGAATGAAAAAACAGCAAGTCTCAATGGAGGAGGTGAAGCTTCAGCTTCAAATTGATCCTCAGCTCGGTTCAGTCCTGCTCCCATCCAGATCAGGCACTTCAAAGCAGCCGCGTGCAGACGCACGTCTCTCAGCTGAGCACAGAGCGCGGCTCCCACCGTGATAATAATAATAATAATGTCTATTCCTGTCATCTGCGTATGTTCCCATACACAGACGAAATTCGTCTCTGCGTTTAACCCAACCACCTACCAGGTGGTGCAGTGAGCAGCCCGAAAGCGCTCGGGGAGCTGGAGAAATAGGTGTGCACTCATAGACACCCCAAGCTAGGTAGTGGCCGGGGCGCGAACCCGCGACCTTCGGATCCGTAGTCAAAAGCCCTGCCACTAGACCATCTTGGCTTGATACCACGGAGATGTACAGACCCTCCTCTTTGGGTAACGGGTCACAGTTGAGAACGGCTTTAATGCAAACAAAGTCCCCCACAGCCAACTCGGTTTTTGTTCTGGTCCAGGTTCGGCCAGGTACACCCCCCCCAAACCACGAGGTCATTCAAACAAAAGGCAGCAGAAAAAATCAGTGAAATTCCTTCCGTGCGATTCTTGTTTGAAACCAGGTAAAACCACAGTTCAGAAAGGGTCCAAAAAGCGAGGAGGGGGAAAAAAACAAAACACCGAGGCTACGTGGGGTAGTCTCCCAGCTCGACGACTCACCTGGCCGGCAGGAAGCGCCCAGAGTGACCGGTGGTTGCAACAGCCGGTCCAGGACCGAAATAAAAAAATTGTACGGTCCCGTGCGGCTCCCTGAGTCACTAACACCGTAATTCGGTAGGAAGATGGACCAAACTTTAGTCCAATTCGAAAAACGGGTCAGTTTGATGTTAAAAGACTCAGAGAGCCAGAGGGAAAAGCGTCCATCAGCTCCGCCGGAACTATCTATATATAGATATATATATATTTATATATATATCTAGGTATATCTATCTATATCTATCTATATATCTATATATATATA
>JBBPBX010000879.1:80996-95779 GCA_038048925.1 Garcialebias charrua
AGACCCTAGTACAAAGCGAAGTGAAGGACAAGGGTCTGGTTTTAACCAGGCTATATTACCCCTATCATTACCAACCTTTTACTTTCCCAGTGCAGTGAGGTCAGTGTTGATGAAATAAGACGTACAATTTATTTTCAAATCAGTGCCTTCATCTGGTGTTTACAGAATAGGTATTCCTTCTATTACAGCGAGGAAATTTCTCCTCATTTGTTACCAGAGACATGAGTTATAATGTGAATTTTGTGACGAATAGGAAGTGTAATTTTCCACCATTTCATATGACAGAACTTTGTGTTTTATGTCACTCCAAATTTAAAGTCTTGAGGTTGTTTTCTTGATGTTTGTGCACTCAAAAATGCCTCCTATATTCAGTCAAACTAAGTAGATATTTTTTAATATAGATACAGCTTTAGAAAGTAGCTCAATCTTGTTGCCTAAAACCATGATGCTGTAATTCTTGGCAGAAATTTGTTGGAGCTGAAATAGAAACAGCGAGGTGCTGTAAGAACACAGAGTATCAGGAGCAAAGCAACTCTCAAATTTAGATGAAACTACAGACGGTTTTGCTTTCCCCCCCAAAAAAACGGCATATAATGTTAGTAAATTTTGTAACAAAATGAAACTGTTTGTTCAGAAAAATATTAACAAGCAACTTGGCAAAAGGCTCTTGCTGTGTGTAATCTCAATAAACCGTAAAAAAAAAATGGAGAGAGAGAAATTCTGAGTACCGTATTTTTTGCCCTACAAGTCACCGTTTTTTTTGCATAATTTGCATGCCCTCCAACTTATACCCCTAAGTGATGTATTTTTCCCATATTTATAAACTACATTTTGCCTGAGATATGACTGTTTTCATTCATTCTGACAGAAAATATTGAACACTACCATTTTTCATCAGCTAGATGGCACTCGAGTGGTATGGCATGCCGTTGTATCATGTAATAGGTAAATGTGGCTATTAATGACACAATCAGCTTGCCACAGCCTGCCACCGTCGTCTACCTGGAGCAACCGTCAAATCAGCTTCATTTTGCTGCGCCGCCTCAGCGAAACACAGCTGATTTGACTATTGAAGTGCATTTATTAAGTAAAAGTTCAACTGAGACTCACCTTTACTATAAAGTCAATCAAACAAATAATTGTTTTTATGTGGTTAGCTTGTTAAATTTCGAAGAAATGAACAGCGAGTCGTCCCTCTACACGTCCATGTTTCCACATATCAACTTTTAAAATGCAGCTGATTTGACCGTTAAAGTAAATTTATTAAAGAAAAATCAACTGAGACACACCTTTTACTATATTTTCAAGCAAACAAATAATTATTTTTAAGTGTTAATCTTGTTAAATTCTTGTTAAAGTCCTCTCATGCACGCTACCGCGGCCGCCATTTGGCAGCCAATCGATTTTTGGCACAACACCGGCCCACATTTCCGGGTTCAGCCCCTATTTCCGGGTTGCCAGCGGTGATGCATAACACACGTGATGTGTCAGCGGTGATGCATAATAGATGCAACGTATACGGCAAACCCACATATTTATGGATTTTTCCACTTTATTAGATATATTTGGACTGATGTGACTTATAGAGCGGTTTAACTTTTATGGCGGAAAATACGGTATTATGATGACTAATGGTGTCTAGTAGTGAAGCGAGTTAACAACCAGTGTGTAGCAGCAAATATAATTCTGCGTTAATGTTATTGTTTTATTTATTCTAGCGTACATGTTAGAGTAACTTGTTGGTACAGCCACTACGGAAAATGTCTTTGATTTTTACTAGGTTTAATGTCACTTAATGATCAATGTTAAGGAAAGTGCAATAAATACATATGAAGCCTTGATCTTAGTCAGCACTGAAGTGAACCAAACAACATGTCTTGGTAATTCATCTAATAGGCCTGTGGATATTTCATATTTCCCCAGTCACGGGGCCAAGATGGTGTAGAGGCAGGGCAGCCGGCTCAGGACCGGAAGGTCCCGGGTTCGATCCCAGGTCACTGCATACCTCGTTGTGTCCCTGGGCAAGACACTTAACCCGAGTTGCTCCCGGTAGGACTGGTTGGCGCCTTGCATGGCAGTCTACCACTACCGGTGTATGAATGGGTGGATGGTTGGCACTGTGAAGCGCTTTGGGGCCCCTCAAAGGGGGCTGGAAAGCGCTATACCTGTATAAGTAAGCTCCATTTACCATATTTCAGTTTTGACAAAGTAGAAGACTGACTGTCTTACAGTGCCTTCCACAGGCACACATTTCCACCGTGTTCCATGCCTTTACTTGTATTTCTCTACATATAGATGTGAGGATATTTCAGGTGCATGTTAGCCTGAACCAGTATTTCCTGCTTCTTTTCTCTGTTGGAAGCTCCTCCATCCATCTTCAAGCAGCTACACCACAGCTGGTGATTGGTGGGGAAATTGTTCTGCAGCCTCAATATAAATGACTCTTCATTAGAACACGTTCCAGTCAGCGTACTGATTACACCTCTAACTGGGATCTAAATCAGCCATGGGGTTTGACAGTCCTCTCTTTGCTCCCTCTCATTCTCCGCCCGGTGGTCTCGACTCCCTGCTGTTCCCTCATCTCTGCTTAAATCAGCTCGCTGCACCTCTGATGGGACTTTCAGTGTTTTGGCCAGGTTCAAACAACTGAGCCATCTCTTTACAGATCTTCCACCACGGTCACTTTGATTCGTATCACAGGCAGAGTGCATTACAGACACACACGAGGCCTTTGGGTTCAGGTTACAATGCCTACCAAGATCAATATAATATTTCAGGCTTTATGTCTGCTCACTGCGAAAGTGACAACAAATAAAAGCTTGGCTGATGCTTTTATTTTCCCTCAGGTTAAACTTTCATCTGCTTCTCATTGCATTACTTCAGTCAGTGCTTGCGAGGAGCAGCGGCTCCCATCAACCATGTCAACACTGTCTTGTACCGCTGTGTTCGCTGTCACCACAGAAACACTAACCGTGTTTGTTTATCATGTTTAACTGGAGCCAGACACAAGAAACAATATTAAATTCTTGGAATTTCTGTTGTCAGAAAACAACTTTTCAGCCGACGGCTTTTAGGTTTGTTGCGTTTTCCTTCTAACACATATATTGCTGTCTTTAAAAAAAATGCTCTTCCACAGTGTGTTGGACTTGCAGATATCAGTGTGTCATCATATTATTCCTTCGGTGTGCTGCACTGTCAAAGAAGAAAATATCCCAGAGAAAAGTACCATAAGTGGTACAAATACATTGTAATCTATTGTACCTTTTTTTTTAATCTCCTTTAGCTCCTAATAAAACATTTAACTAACATGTAGGATAACATTTATCTTCATTCAGCGGAGAGTAGATTTGTTTTAGTTAACAGGAAAAGCCACCTTAATTCAGACAACCAGTTTCAAAACCACAAATACTGTAGTTTAGTCTTCTAGTTGCTTAAGAAAGCATCTTGTCAAGAGTGTTTGTTAAGACTGGTTTCCACGTAAAACTTTAAACTTGTCACTGGTTTTGTCGTCTTAGGATCTGAACGTAGCTGAACATCTTTGAGGGTGTGGCAGTAAGAGAGATGTGCAGCTTAGAAAGGTGACTTTACCTCAACAGAATATCAAGGTCAACACAGCCGTCTACCAGGAAGTTTTAGAGAACTTCATGCTTCTTGCTGCTGACCAACTTTATGGAGATTTCATTTTCCAACAGGACTTGGCACCTGCACACAGTGCCAAAGTTATCAGTATCTGGTTGAAGGACCATGGTATCCCTGTTCTTAACTGGCCAGCAAACTTGCCTGACCATAACCCCATAGAAAATCTATGAGTATTGTGAAGAGGAAGATGTGATACACCAGAGCCAACAATTCAGAAGAGCTGAAGGCCACTATCAGAGACACCTGGGCTCCTAACACCTGGGCAGTGCCACAGACTGATCCACTCCATGCCACGCTGCATTGCTGCAGTAATCCAGGCAAAAGGAGCCAAAACTTTAAGTATTGATGCTCACGCTCAAATATTTTTTGTTTACCGTAATTGATCTTTTGTAATATTCTAATTTTCTGAGATGCTGAATTTGGGGTTTTCATTAGTTGTCATTTATAATCATCAACAATAAAAGAAATAATAATTTGAAATATATCAGTCTGTGTATAATGAATGAATATACAGGTAGTCCCCGACTTAAGAGCGAGTTCCGTTACTACGACTATCTCGTAAGACGAAAATTCATATGTCAGAACACGAAACACGTGTCGCTCGTAAGTCCGGATTTTCGGTCGTAAGTCGGAAAATTTATGCTAGCGCTACTACGAACACTCGTTTTTCAACACAAATGTACATACTAGTAGAGCTGTCATCGGGCCGGAAATCCACGGCCCTACCCTACCCGAGCCCTTAGTTTAATTACCCAAGCCCGAGGGAGCCCGCTGATTTCCTAGAAATCACCGCCCGACCCGACCCTACCCGATTAAAAAAAAAAAAAAAAAAAAAAAAAAAACACTACGTTTATTTATTAAGCTTTTACTGCGTTCTCCCACTCAGCAAAAGAACTTGATGTTGTTCTTCTGTGTTTTGATGGAGGAGGTGTGAGCGCGCTGCTCGCGGTGACTTTTGATGTTGAAGCTTCAGGAATGTCAGGAATGCGGCAACTTGTTCCGCCGCAGATGAGAGCAGTGTGCGGACGTGAGCGTGCACCTGACGCACGTCAGCTGGTGACATAATTTTGAGCTTGTTAAAGTTAGGCCACAGAAATAATGCAACTCTGTGCAAGTCGTGGATAATAATTTTGCGCTCCAGCACTTCTGCATGTCTGCGGCGCAGAAACACCTGCTGCGGAGAGTCTGTGTGTGAGGACTGGCAGTGTTGCTTCAGTTTCTCATTCCAGACAGAGACAAACCAGGTTGGTGGGATATTTGTCACCCTCCAGTTCTCTCTGTGCACGGTAAAATGGTTCGAGAAATGTCACTAAAAAGTCCAGCATGTCGGGGGAGACGCTGTCCAGGCGCGCGCTGCGCGCCTGCTCTCTGGCTGAGTTGCGCAATTTAGTGGCTGCGCTGCGGTTTTCACCATCTAAATTCACTCTATTAATTATTTCCTCATCAGTAAACTTACTGCCTTATATTCTTTACAAGCAGATTAAAACAATTTTATATTGTGTGCATTTTTATTTAGTTTTGTTTGTGCTGTATGATTAAAAAAAAACACATCAAAGCCCGAGCCCGACCCGGCCCGCCAATCAAACGCAAAAATATGGCCCGAGCCCTACCCGAAGTCGGGTAGGGCTCGGGTAGGGTCGGGCTCGGGCGAAGAAACGACACCTCTACATACTAGTTCATAAACATGCTCAGAATCTTGTTTACAAACGATTAGCGAACACACTTGCATCTAAAAACACATACCAGTGCTGTATTTTCTGTATGTTCTTTACAACTTTACTGTTCGTTAGTCAGCTCGTAAGTCCGGAACCTCGTATGTTGATGTGCTCGTAAGTCGGGGACCACCTGTAATGTACAAGTTTCACTTTTTGAATGGAATTACTGAAATCAACTTTTTCATGATGTTCTAATTTTATGACCAGCACCTGTATATTAAGGCATTTTAAACCTGTCTCACACTCTTGCAATATTCTAAACAACGTTTCTAAACTCTAAATGCTCTAAAAGAGCACAGAATGTCATGATTTCAGCTCCCTGCCTCCTCTGCTCTGCACGGTGAACAGCTGATCAGCTGCAGCAGGAAGTTCATCCTGCAGTAAGGGCTGCATAAATGTGCAGCAGGTGCTAAATAATTTATTTTAAATAAAAATTCCATGCCGATCGTGTGGCTCATCCCTCAATCAGCCAATTGTGTGTCATGTCCAATCTTGTTTTGAAAATCCGCGATAGAGCGAGTCTGCGATAAGTGAACCGTAAAGTAGCGAGGGACTATTGTAATGATGACATTTACACAAGAAGAAAAGATTCTGTTGGTTTTTATTGATTCACATAGTTTTTATATAGTCACTGAATGTTCAAATATGCAAGTTTATTTAAAGGAGCAACAAGAGCAGCAACATGCTCTGTCCCAGTGCCGCTCATAATGGGATGCTCTCTGTTTTGTACGTTGAAGCAGCATTGCACCACGTTTATGACTGACTGATGACACTGCTCTGGTTGTTGTAAAACTGACATCAAAAAGTTCATTCGCCATCCAGTTCAAAGGATTCGGTCATAATTTATGATTCACTTCCCTCTACCATGACACATACCCTTGATGCTGCGTAGATTATTCAAAATGAATTAACTCCCTCAATCTGGGGACTTTGCAAGATCAAACACACACCAGTTTTAAGGCAGTCAAAGGTGTGTGCGGCAATGATTTGTACTTCGACAGCTATAATTATATTGAGCTGGTCATTGAGGTGTTGTGGTTATGGTATGACCTGGAGTATTTTTTTTTCCATTTGAACCGCTTCTACAAAATAAATATGTTTTTTTTATTATTATTATTAATATTACAAGATTGTACATGAAAAAAAAAAACAGTCATTCAGTTATCCCATATGATGTATTGTTTATTTTCTCGTACATTCTTAGAAGTTATTTTATGTTTCTCAAAAGTGCTTTATCACCTTCGCTGTTTCTTTCTGCATGTTTTTATTAGGATTCTTGACACAGCGCCCACAACTGTAAAAACACATTAAATGATCAAAATGCACAGTCTAATTTTTCTTAATATTGTGTCCCATCTAGAGCCAAACAAGACACCATGTGTTACTATGGAAACAGAGGCAGCTCTGAACCCATCCTTCTGAATCCAGGTCTGTGTTTTTAAACATGGTTGCCGTGGAAACCGTTCATTTCACATTTACCTCTCCTCTCGGCCTCTGGCCCGTTCATGTTTGCCTGACATTTCTGTTGATATTGCTCTCAGATTGTCTTTATTTATTGAAGAACGTGCCAAAGGGCCACCAGCAGAACTTACCATTGTACATATTTGTCTGCACTGTCCCTGTGTCCGTCAGCAGGGATCTACGGTTTAAGTAATTCACTTCTGGATACTCCGTGGAAGAAAGTTGTGGTAGGCAAGGATCGCTTCACGGGGATCATCAGTAAGCCGTCGCTGTCCAGTGACGGACTGGTGCAGGAGCTGCTCAATTTCCTTAACAACGAGGAACTGTGAGTGATAAACACCTTCTCACTGTAACAACACGCTCAACCTGCAGACACTGGAAGTTATGAGAAAAATATGTCTCAAACTGGAATAAATTAAAACAATGTAAAGGAAGAAGTGTCTTGTGAGATTGAAACGCCACAAGATTTCTCATCGGATTGAAAACTATCTCAGAACACAACAAACACACACATTGTGAAATTATCCCTGAAAATCTTTCCACCACTTTAAATTGTTTGGCGACAGTTTAAAAGCCGACTGGTGAAGACAGCTGTCCCCGCTGCTCCTGTTGTCACTGCAGCTACGTGCTGAGAGGAAGAGTCCCTGTCGACCACTTGTTGAAAACAGAACAGACTTAAAGTTCACAAGGTCAGCTTGAGGCCAAGGAGATTAAAACCAAACCTCTCGGTCATCTAAGTTGAAAGGGAAAGAGTATCAAAATTAAAGGAGAGGTGGGGGAAAAATCTGACTGCACCTTTCACACAGTCGTGTTGGATTCTAGTTTTTAAATTACCGTATTTTCTGGTGTATAGGTCACACCGGTGTATAGGTCGCACCATCCAATTATCACCAATAGATTGGAAAAATCCCTAGATAGGTTGCACTGGTGTATAGGTCGCACCTACGTTTAGCTCTGCTGCAAATGTCTGCCACAGGAGCGCACAGCAAGGCTTTTAAGAAGATTAACACTTAAAAACAATTATTTGTTTGATAAAAATTATAGCAAATATATGTCTGAGCTGAACTTTTCCTTAATAAATGAACGTAATTGTGAAATGAGCTGGATTTAAAAATTTGTTTCGCCGAAAGTGATAACAAGCCATATATAGGTCGCACCGGTGTATAGGTCGCAGGCCTTGAAAAAACCATAAAAAGGTGCAACCTATACACCGGAAAATACGGTACTTGTATAGATGATTGGGTGATACTGTTTTTTTGTGTTTATTTAACAGGAACGCACCTGATCCGATTCAGGAGAAACAGGGTGATGGTTTAACCAAGTCTTACGTCCAGGCCTTGTCAGCCTTGTGTGTTCGCATGCCTAATTATGGCACAAGGTCAGTGATTCCCATCATCAGTACTTTTATTTCTCTGTCATAACTTCTTCTGATTGTATATTCATCCAAAGACTGTAAAAAAAACAAACTAAAACAACTGGAGTTCTATTCTGAAACAGAAGACATTTCACTTCCATACGGAACCCACATTGTTCCTCCAGGATCTGAGGTTCAACCAATGATGGGACTTTCTTCTCCAGTAGCCCTGAATAGACCTGACCAGGGAGGCTAAGGAGAGTGATGCCCCTGTACTTGGAGCACACCCTCCTTTATGAAGAGGGGGAACCATCACCTCAGTCTTCCAATCCAGTGGCACTGCCCCCGATGTCCACGTGATGTTGCAGTGGCGTGTCAACCAAGACAGCCCCACAACATCCAGAGCCTGATGGAGATCAGGGTGGATCTCATCCACCCGCGGAGCCCTGCCTCTCATACAGTTCTATAAAACTTGGAACTCCACACACTTCACATTTTAGAATTGATGAAGCCTTCCGGATGGGAAGTCAAATGTCTTCAGCTTCGGAAAAGAAGTCCAGTTGTTGTTGAATCTTTTTTTGGATTGCTCATGAGCTGAATGACTGAGAAGCTCCAGCAGCAGTTTGTCTCTGTGGTAAGTGATAAGACGGTGCTGCGAGTCTGCAAACAACTGAGGAGAAATCTTTAATGTAATCAGTCCTTCACAGCTGTGATGGCATGGTGCATTAGCAGGTCCAGAAACTCCCCTGGAGCCAACAAGTGAGGGACTATGCTTTAAATAAATGTAAAGGATTATGAGGAGGTCAATATTAATACTGACCTCTTTACCTTAATTAATTTACTCATTCAGATTGAATAGTAATTTCACGGATTCTTTCTTTTTCAGTTTACCCAATATTTCTGTGATCTTTATGATGGATAAATAAATAAAGCCATAGAGTGACAATGGACACGTTAACTTAGTTGGTATGTCAAAGACACTACCATTTATTTAAAATAAATCAACTAAATTAACACCATTACACTTGATTGACATGATTTCACTTTCTTGCAATTTAACACGTCAGCACATTTAAATTGTAACACAACAGACATAAATACAGGATGTTAACATATTTAGTCTGAGGCTCTATGACTTAATTAGTTTCCAGCTTAGAATTGAGGGAAAGGAGATAGGAGGAAAGATGGTTTAAAGGAAATTGTCTTGAGCATGTTACCAGAAGTGACACTTTCATCCGACTTCTGCTAAATCCAGGTACGTTTGTAAACAGCTCTTTACCTTCGACGACGAGTCTGATAAAGAGATGACACCAGCCTTTCAGATGCACAGAGTCCTTCAGGCCCAGCACGTCCGAGCCGGTCCTCGTTTACGTTTTCAACGTCTCCTGGGATCCGCATCAACCATCAGAAAATATGTCAGCTACTGGCCTCTGACTTCAAGATAACTATTCCAGGAAGGAATAACAAAGTTTTGAGCTTACGCTCGTTCTAAGTGGACTATAACAGCATGTTATTAGTCCTTAACTGGATGACGTGCCCTTAGCGTGTGACTAAACGTCCATCCAGCTCTTTGGGAAAGTTCACATCTCTTTGAAGTTCCCAGCAGACTCTGAAGCATTTCAGCAAAAACGTAGAACTTAAAAGAAGATCATGAGAGGAGTGAGACTTGTGTCTTTTTCATTGGTCCGTGGACCAGCGAGGAGTTCACTTGTTGTTATCAAGATTCAAGGTGAAATTCACAGCAGAGTGAAAATGTTTTGGAAAGACAGAGAGTGCTGGAGCCCTTCTCATAAAAACAACGGATTAACTGTCTTCTGACTTTCTAAACAAAACGGCCGGGTCTCTCTGACCCGAGTCTTCAACTTTCACCCAGCAGTGGACCCAGTGATGTGCAGAAGTGACACAGTTTAACTCTTACAGAATAACACAGCTTAAAAGCACACATCATGAAAATGACAAAAGTTATTCTTTTGATTACATTAGAATAAAATCAAAGATAGAAATAGTCTCTTTTGGTGACTATGTTCTCAGATTACAACTAATGGAATAATTTGTAGTAAATGTCTTGCTTTACTGAGAGGTCAGTAAAGGTCATCTCTGGAACAGTTCAAAAATACACAGGTGTATCAAAGTGGACACGGTCATGCCCACTACATAAATAAATAAATGTCCATTTTTGTCATCTGTGTATGTTTCCCATACAAGACGAATTTCGTCTCTGCATTTAACCCGACCACCACCAGGTGGTGCAGTGAGCAGCCATAGAAAGCGCCCGGGGAGCTAGGGAAATAGTGTTAAGAAGCATCATTTGGCAAGGCACTATTTACTCACTCCTCAGAATGTGTTTGTTTGGTTTTGCATGTAAATTGTAGTTTTTAGACTTATTTAAACAATGATGGGAGTTTGTGTGTTTTTGTTTGTCTTCCCACTCAGAACCAACACCGTAATCCTGATAGACGCAGAAGGGAATGTCACGTTCACAGAGCGCACCATGCTCGACTGTGACACAAGCAAATGGAGCACCAGATCCTTCCAGTTCACGCTCCAGGCGTGACGACATGGAGGACTCCCACTCTGTGCCTTTCTGCAACACCTTTCCTTCCATCTCGCCCGGCCCCTCCGCTGCAGCTCCACTTCTCCGTGCCAGCGGAGTGGAAATGAAACCTTGTCTGCACTTTTCTCAGCTGGTCACTAGCTGCCTGACAAACATTAGCAATATCAATTTCTTGCTTTTGGTTTAAGTTAAAATGGGTTTTTTAATGTGTGCTCATTAAAAAATGCCAAAGGACATTTTGTAATTTTGTAGAAAAAGTATTGTTGCCTATGTCACAATACAAATGTTGTTTGGCTCAAAAATATCCAATTTGTTATTAAAAGAATAATATTTTCTATCTGTAGATCCATACCATATTTCATGTGCAATCACCAGACTGCTGCTTGAATTGAATTCCTTTAAGAATTCATGTTGAACATGGGTTTACAGCAGCCGTCGTAAACGAGGGTTACTTTTTTACATCTGATCATTCCACACAAACGGGGGTTAAATGCAAAATGTTCTAAATGATGAATCTTTGACCTCAGTGGTTAAAGGTGATTTAAATGAGGATTACATTTATTTGACAATAAAATCGATACCCAGACTCTTCGCTTTGCTCTTGTCATCTAAAGTATGTGATGAACATTCTTTTGTTAGTTGAGGCTTTTTTTTTTTTTTACAATGTTTACAATGTTAGAAGTTCTGTTCTGCTGCTGAGGGTGAGTGGTTAGAGCAGTCATCTTCCAATGGGAAAGTTGGGGGTTTGATTCCACTGCCATGCATTCACATGTTGAAGTGTCCTTGGGCAAGACACTGAACCCCTCATTGCCTCTGATGTGTGTCCCATCCATGGGTGTATGAATGTAATCTAAAACACTGATTATACAGAACGATTTGTTCAGACGAGCTTTGTAGTAGATTGCTGTACGAGTGTGTGTGTGTGCGTGCGTGTGTGTGGAGGTAAACGAGGACAGGTTGTGTTGTAAAGTGCTGAGTATCTTGGTTAGAGAAGTGCTGTATAAGAACAATCCATTTACCATTCATGTGTTTTTGAGCCTTTTAATTACATGGTCTATGGTGAAGTTGAATGGATGTGGTTTGGATACATATGCCACAAAGAAAAAAAGGTTTACTAATCTAACAAATGGATTTAAAGCTCAAACTGGTGAAGGTGTGTCGTGTGTGCAAGAGACTTGCTTAAATTAAACATATGAGTTACAGCACGATCTGTCATCTGTGTTTTTATTGGTTTGAGGTGAAAGATTCAGGAAGGCGCTCCCATTTCATTTCCTACATCTTTTTCTACTAAAGTAGAACCACATCCATTATTATAAAATAAACTTGTGTTGCATTTACTCTGAATATTGAAGTTTGAGACTTTCAATGTTAACAGGAACGCTGCTGCATATCCAACAGTGACACCAACTGGCCAACTGGAGTAATGCATCAGATTTTCCATCTCTTAACTTTACACATTTAAATTTAATAGAAAAAATAAAAAATGTTATGAAGATAAATTGTGGGAAAATTATTATTGAAAATCACAAAATGCAGTTTAAGTATTTTTTTTGTTTGGGCAAATCTAAAAAATAATTAGAAAACACAAAAATAAATGACACTTGAAATTCTCTAATACAGTATTTATAAAACAAATTCAAATAAATTGATCAAAAAAGGCGTTCAATACAGACCAACTGGACTTTATTTGTAGCAACAAGACGTTTCGCTTCTCATCCGAGGAGCTTTATCAATTAAGTGATTGAAGGGAAATGAGAATTGAGCGGAGCTGTGCAGGAAGGCGAGGGCCAGGCTAGTTATTGGTGTATCTTATTTATATATTGTGGTGGACCACTAGGGGGCTCTAATCACACCCAGTGGACCGAATGTGTTACAGGATGCTTTTATTGTGAAAGGTCCAGAGGACCGGATGTTGTATGGTGTGAGGGTTGGTATATAAGGCCATAGATATCATATATAGATATCTATGTATAAGGCGGTGTTGGGTGGTTTCCCGCCAGTTTAGTAGGAGTTGATTAAAAGTGAAGATCTACATCCCGTCTCCTGTGTCGTCTCTTCACCGCCTCCTACAATATGATAATTACAAAATGTACAAACCAGATTCCAAAAAGGTTGGGAAACTAAACAAATTGTGAATAAAAACTGAACGCAATGATGTGGAGGTGCCAACATCTAATATTTTATTCAGAATAGAACACAAATCACAGATCAAAAGTTTAAACTGAGAGAATGTATCATTTTAAGGGAAAATATGTTGTTTCAAAATTTCATGGCGTCAACAAATCCCAAAAAAGTTGGGACAAGTCCATTTTTACCACTGTGTGGCATCCCCCCTTCTTCTTACAACACTCAACAGACGTCTGGGGACAGAGGAGACCAGTTTCTCAAGTTTAGAAATAGGAATGCTCTCCCATTCATGTCTAATACAGGCCTCTAACTGTTCAATCGTCTTGGGCCTTCTTTGTCACACCTTCCTCTTTATGATGCACCAAATGTTCTCTATAGGTGAAAGATCTGGACTGCAGGCTGGACATTTCAGTACCGGATCCTTCTCCTACGTAGCCATGATGTTGTGATTGCTGCAGAATGTGGTCTGGCATTATCTTGTTGAAAAATGCAGGGTCTTCCCTGAAAGAGATGACGTCTAGATGGGAGCATATGTTGTTCTAGAACCTGAACATAGTTCTCTGCATTAAAGCTGCTATATGTAACTTTTCTAACAATATATTTTTAACATATTTCTTCACTCTGTCACTAGATTGATGTTAGAGAGGTAATCTCTGAAAAAAACTAAAAAAATATTGTCCCCTTGCTTCTCCAGGTGGTAAATAAGCATTTCTAAAAAGAAAAAGTGACCCGCCATTTTCCAGCCAATAAAAACAAAGTTTGTAACCAGCCAATAAAAACCGAGCTTGAATTTGAATCAGCCAATAAAAACAGAGCTTGAATTTGAATTTCAACAGACCACAAGGGGGCAGAGCCATATATGGCTCTGAGGGGGAGGGATCAGAATGCTTTGCTTGTTGAAATTTTTTCTAAGTGCTGATGTTCTACAGAAACTGCAGACTGAACCTTTAATGGTGCCTTTCCAGACATGCAAGCTGCCCATGCCACAAGCGCTCATGCAACCCCATACCATCAGTGATGCAGGCTTCTGAACGGAGCGTTGATAACAACTTGGGCTATCCTTGTCCTCTCTGGTCCGGATGACATGGCGTCCCAGTGTTCCATAAAGAACTTCAAATCGTGACTCATCTGACCACAGAACAGTCTTCCATTTTGCCACACTCCATTTTAAATGACCCCTGGCCCAGTGCAAACGTCTGAGCTTGTGGAGCTTGCTTAGAAATGGCTTCCTCTTTGCACTGTAGAGTTTCAGCTGGCAACGGTGGATTGTGTTCACTGACAATGCTTTCTGGAAGTATTCCTGAGCCCATTCTGTTATTTCCTTGACAGTGGCATTCCTGTTTGAGGTGCAGTGACATTTAAGGGCCCGGAGATCACGAGCATCCAGTAGAGTTTTACGGCCTTGACCCTTACGCACAGCGATTGTTCCAGATTCTCTGGATCTTTTGATGCTGTTATGCATGGTTGATGATGATAACTTAAAAGTCTTTGCTATTTTACGCTCGGTAACACCATTCTGGTAGCCTGGCCCTCGCCTTCCTACGCAGCTCCGCAAAACAATGAGACGATTTTTGAACATGAGGCGCTAGGCCTACAGACCCAGAGGAAGATGGAAAGTGAGACAATCATGAAAAAAACATTCTGTGATGGTTAAAAAAAATTCTGTGACAGAGGGTTTTAATTAAAGCATCCTCAAACCTCACACATGAATTCATTCATTCAACCTTTATTTAGACAGATAAGTCCCATTGAGCCTCTAAGACTAATTTACAAGTGAGATCTGCTTAGACAGACAAAAAGTAATGAAACTGGACACATTAAGAAATGGAGGCGAAAAATTCCTACTAAAATCTTTCTTCATGCCTGAGAAAAAAAATTCTAATACTGTATTAAAAAACACCTCTCACAAATAAGCACATAGTGACGTAGACAT
>JBBPBX010000880.1:0-12324 GCA_038048925.1 Garcialebias charrua
ACTGTATACCTTGTTACTTTCTCTAAATATTTGGCTGTAATTAGTTTTCGTGTAAAACCATGACTGTGTACAAGAGGCATACACTTAAAGCCCCACAACGGCAGTGTCCAAATCCTTGTTACAAAAATACTACATGGTAGATCCTATAAACCTGGTGTAGCTGACTTTAATTCACAACAGTGAAGCAAGCAGGGTACATTTTGTCTAACACACATCGACTGTGACTGCCAGGTGTTTATGTTTAAAAAAAATGGTTGTGGTCGTCACATTGATTCTTCAGATTTACTCAAGTTAGCTCGAATTTGAATATTTGAAAATCTCTGCCCAACCCAACCACTATAGACTGGCAATAATTCAAAAAGTAAAAAATAAATAAATAAATAAAATAGTGAAGCATAGCTCCAAATGGTAAAGCTGCTCCTAATTTAAGAGCACATCCACTAAAAGCAATTAGACTACAGTCTAGTGTAGATAAATCAGTGACATCACGTAGAAATCGACATGGCTGATTTCACTCATCACTGATTATTTCTTTGAACTACCGGTACTATGTATATTACAAGAGTTTTAGCCTCCGATGTCTTGTAAATGTAGACAAAACCAAATGTGACTGAAGGAATTACATCACTTCCAATGAACAGGAAAGACAGCAAAGGAACAGGCCTGGTGATGAGGTCACCACTGTTTGACATGACTGTAACAACAGCTAGGTCAAGCTACAGGCCCAGCGAGACACTTCCTTACATGCTGTAAAAGCTGTCTGCACACAGAGCATGTGTTTTAGGTTAGAATCACTTGTAGAAGGGGTATGCTGCAAGACAATTAACTCAATTCTGTACTAAAGGAGGACTGCAAACTCAAAGCAGATGATGGAGAAAATAAAAGTTTTCTAATCCCCCAGATCTCTTTCTTTCACCTCACCTTTATTATACAAGGATAAATACATTATGTATGTGGCAGGGTGGCTGCCAAGGAGCCATCACGAGCACCTCTTCTCAAATGAGCTGTGGACCACCATGGAGCTTGTTTAAAGACAGCTAGTACTTATCATATAGACCCATTTACAGCCTACGTCATCAAGCAGCTGCGCGAGCACCGTGGCCACAGCAGTATGGCGGCTCGTAGTGTATTATCAAGCTACGCTAGCGGGTTATCGGTAATTGATCGCAAAGCTTACTTTAATAAGTTAACTTTGAGCAATGGCCATCAGCTTCCTGATCCGTGTACAGTTACTGAATGGGAGGATGACGTGAGTAAGTGGCCTAGCATTCAGTGGCCTGATATTTACACGTATTTGGTGGAGAAACCTAGCGTGTACACAAGAGAAAAACTACGAGCATACAAATCACTCGATGCGTATGACTACGTTGTTTGTGGACATGTACAGGAAGTGCGATATAATGATATGGACGCAGATTTCTGTGTTTTAAAGTCCAAAGTCCTCCCCAGTCAGAGACAAAGCGTAAAGAGTACAATGTATGAGGCTTGGGTAATCGTCAACAAAGTGGAGAACTACATTCTCACAGCAAACTGCACCTGTATGGCAGGGTAAGTTAATTTTGGTTCTTGATATGCATAATTTGCTTCTGTTTTAGGCCACTGAAATTTTAGATTTTACATTCTTTTCAGTGTAAAATGTTTTATTTGCATTGCTCAGATAACTTAGTCATTACATATTCAAAAATATTCATCCAGAGGTCACAGTGGCTTGAATTACAGAAGCTAATGAAAATCACAAATGTTTATTTACAATCAAAGTCAGAACTTAGTCAGGAAACATTCAAAAGTGACATTTACACCATAACATGTTAGTAATTTCCAACATTTCAGTCTAGGATCATGCTGTAGTCATGCAGCTGCCATACTGTTCAAAGTCGAGCTCGCAGTTAGGATGGGAAGGACAGAGAAGGCAGCAGTTACCTCCGGTGTGTGCATGTGGAAAGAGAGTCGAAGAGATGTCAAGCCAGCTCCACTGAGTGAAATAAAGTTCAACAAAACTAAGAGGCTACGCAAGCAGTTTCCAGCAGCATCAAAACCTACTCACAAGAACAGTGGGACACCCAGAGGCATGTAGATGTTGACAGAGGCAAAATAAGGCCCACTTTGATAATTATTAAATTTTCAGGGACTCCAGACTACTGTAACTTCTTTATACAGTACAAGTAACAAAGTTCACACTCATTTCATTTTTATTCATAACATGCATTGGCCTCTACTCCTAATTAAAAATTGTTTGAGCGACTAAAGCATTTAATTATAAATCATTATTAATAGAGAAGTGGCTAAAAACATTGTTAACAGTCTGAACTTCACAGGTAAAATATAACCCAGCTGAGTGCAGTGTGGAGCCCTGCGTTTACATTTCCATCTCACTTTTGAAGATGTGGATGTAATGGTAAAAATGGAGCTTATTTATATAGCGCCTTCCAGCCCCCTATGAGGGGCCCCAAAGCGCTTTACAATACCAACCATCCACCCATTCATACACCGGTAGCGGCAGACTGCCATGCAAGGCGCTTTCCAGTCCTACCTAGAGCAACTCGGAGTTAAGTGTCTTGCCCAAGGACACAACGACACATGGTGTGGGGAACCGGGATTCGAACCGCCAACCTTCCGATCGGGGGACGACTGCCATTACCACTACGCCACGGCCGCCACTACTCCTAACCAGGAGAATCACTGTGATGCCACTTGGTGTTGATGTGTGCTGCTGATCTCATGCTGCTGATCTCATGCTGCTGATCTCATGCTGCTGATCTCATGCTGCTGATCTCATGCTGCTGATCTCATGCTGCTGTGTTCATTAGTCCTCATCTGTTCATACAAACTCATGTTTGTGCCGCTGTTGCTGCATTGTTTTTGTACCATTAATGCTTAGTGTATTCTTAGTTTAGTGAATGTGGTATACTCTTAGTTCATGACTCAGATCTTACTCATGTTTTACTTGGACCTTTGCTCCCTGTCAAATCCAGAACTGAATTCAAAATCTTACTTCTAACCTACAAAGCTCTCAACAACCTAGCTCCATCTTTTAAAAAAACTGTTTTCTATGTGAATGTTCCTGTGAAGTGTCCTGAAACAACTTTGTTGTGATTTTATAAATAAACTGAATTGAAAATACAATGTGTTTTTGTTGGATGCACCTGGGACCCTGCGTACATAGTTTTGTCCCACCTCATGTATCACGTGTGGTGTGTACGACAGATAAATCTCTCAGACTCCGACTCTCTAAACACAACAGTTCAGTCACGTGAACCCGCTCACACTCCAACATGTTTGTGCTGTGAAGTGTGCGCTAGCTGAAGCCCACCCATCGGTTGTGTCGGCTGAACGACGCCACTCCTGCTGCAGCGCCGCGCTTTGAGCTAACTCTGCACGTTTTACATCAAAGTTCAGGACAGAGCTTTGGCCAGGAGAAAGAAACAGACGTCCATCGACAGCCTGAGTAAGAAAGAGGAAAGGGCGGGGCTTCCTGCAGCTGAACCGGCAGGTTCGGTTGAGGAGCAGCCATGTTATATGTAATATACCACCCTAACTATCTTTGTTTGTTTTTTTAATAGTGCTGACAGATGACGACATCCTAGAACTGCGGGCTGTGGATCCAGATTGTGCAGTGCTGACGAGCTTCGACAATAGTGACACGGACACCGCTTCATCTGACGAAAACTATGAGGAGCATCAAGATTTACCGGAGCCCTTAACTGCTTTATTCAGCACATCATCCAGAGACCTCACACCCGATGAACTAAAGGTGAAATGTGAGGAAACATTTCACCTGCTGAAAACTAAACACACACCTTATCAGTGCAAAAGGCTGGAAGCTGTGACCCGACAGCAGTCGTCTAGGGAGTGGAACATCCATAGAGCTGGTCGAATCACAAGCACCAAATTTCATCGTGCCACCACTTCGGACATGATCAGCAACACATATCTGATGGATGTAATGCAGTACAACCACAGAGATTTAAATGTACCATCTGTGCTGTGGGGACAAAACATGGAGGAAACTGCACGACAAACATACACTGATTTAATGGCCAAAACACATGAAGATTTTTTTGTTTGGACAACTCTTTCACTTTAAAGCAATCACACCCATACTACCATCAGATCCAACTGCACATGTTTGTGTTTGATGTCAAATACTGTGACTTTGTGTTCAAAACAACAACTTATTCTACAGCGTGTTATAAAAAATCTAGCGTTTCTACAAGAGACCCTGCCAAAAGCTCAAAACCTTTTTATCTCAGGTTTGTTGCCAGAACTCCTGACCAGAAGACACGATCCTGCCTTTGAGTACGGCAAAATGATCAGCTGTGTTAAGTGCAATAACTCCTTTCACTACAGCTGTGCAAAAATCAAAAGGAAATCAGCAACTTGGATCTGTGAGGAATGCCAGATGTTTTTGGCCTAAATGTAAAATGCCATGAATTTGTGCATAAAGAAGTAACAAATGTCAGGTTTTTTTTATACTTTATGTTGTGTACCAACATTTTTTTGTCATAGGTGGTCTGTTATTTACCTTGATCTTTGCAGCCATTCATAATCTGATGTTGATTGTTTTAAATAAATCTTATATTAAACATCTTAATTTTTTTGTAGGCTTCTAATCTGTTTTTCATGTCAAATTCAATTATTAGGATTAATTTTGAACCACATTGTACCTGTATATACAATTTGGAAGAAATACACAGGTTCTAATTTAATTAAATCGTTTGTTTATTGTTAGACAGGTGACAGTTTATTGATCTACTGCAGTACATCAACATTTAAAAGTTCATTTCAAGTGATGTGGATCAAATTGCACACATCAATGTAAAAAATTTCAGAACATTACTTTTTATGCAGTTAGTTACTTTTTAGGAACAACACTTTTACAGAGGTTTGTGAGTTGTGTAAAGTTGCACTTAACAGTTGAATAAGAAAACTGAGATCCTTCCAGTTTATGTTTTAACTTTTGATGTTCAGCCTGTAGCGTGTCAAACTCCTGACGCAGGTGGGCATATTCATTCTGAAGTTGACAGTGCCTCAGGTTCAGATCATCATATTCAGTCCTCGGGACTACATCTTCTTGTGCTGAAAGTTATGAAAAGAAACGGTAAGCAAATGCACCAAAAAGCAGGAAGCAACACTTTATGCTCTGACACAGAATGTGCCTGTGCTGTGAAGTGTGTTCTTTTTTAGCTGATTAATTGTGAACAATATTTAGCTGTACACATTGGGGTCAAAACTGCAAGCAAACCATTCTGGTTTGAATAAAATATGAGCAGAATGTTGGACGACACCCTAGTATTTTTGAAATATTAAATCTATCTATAATTAATTAATTTATCAAACAATCAATTTATTAAAAAGTGTGTTAGATAGGACATAATATATTTGTACCAGGGTCATGTTCCATGTTGGATTCTTGTTGTTCATCTGAAGTGACACTGCCAGGGCTGGGTTGATGTGATGACTTGTGCACACCATCATCTCTCCTCTTTTTCCTCTGGTACCTAAAATAAAAATATGTGAAGATGTAGTGACACACATAGTAAATAAACATTTACACATCATCTACTTTTAATACAGAGCTGTATTTCAAAGCCTGCACTACACCAAAGTATGCTAAAGACCATGACAACAGAACACAGAAAAAAATAAATAGTAAAGACAGGCCAAAGCAAATTATCCATACCTTTTCATCTTTGCTCATGATCCCTGTCCTTTAGTGTACACAAACACAGAAGGTACGAAATCAGGACTTTGATAATCCAACGACATTTCCCCTGAAAATAAAGCACAGAGGCATTTGTTTATTAAGAGCTAGCTTATTAGCAACTAGCTTCTAGCCAACTTTCCGACCGAATTTAACAGCAATAAACTGCGTCTAGTTTTTAAAAACAATGTTTAATGACAACCAGGGTTTATGGTGAAATAAAACTAGATGAGTAACCTTACCTGATATAAAATGGGCACTGCATACTCGTGCATTTTTGATGATGTCCTCGGTCCAATCCACCTGCTTGATGGTCTGAAGCGACAGCTGCCTTCGGTGGCTTTGAAATGGTCGATTGCCTCTTGGTATGCGGTAGAACTTCAGTCCTTCCTTAGAATACCTATTTGTACAACTGTATACGCAACATCATGACATTTTGTTGCTGGTGGAGGAAGTTACTTAGCTAGATTCACTCCGCAACTTTGTTATGCTTGGTAAAAAGCCTGGGTGGGTGGAGTCTTCTGTTGCCTCGGTGCGCGCGCAGCCGTCCTTGTTTACAAACACTAAATCAGAGAGAGAGAGAGAGTCTTTATTGTCATTTGCACCGCATGTGGTACATGAGATGAAAACGAGATTATGTACACGAGGTCCCAGTTACATCCAACAACAAATGAAAGAGAAAAACAGTAATAACATCGAGAACTAACTAAGAAAAACATCAACTAGTAATACACTAAGCCTAATATAGTGGGAATAAACAGCAGCACGAACATGAGTTTGTATGAGCAGATGGTCACAGATGAACACAGATGAACACAGCAACAAGAAAACATATCAGCATCAGCATGATGTGATATTTTGCAGTGTTTATTTTAATTTTATTTTTATTTATTCATGAGTCTAACAGCCTCAGGGTAGAAGCTGTTCCTCAGTCTAGTGGTTCTACACTTGATGCTCCTCAACCTCCGTCCTGAGGGGAGTGGGGCAAAGAGTGAGTGTGCTGGATGAGTGAGGTCTTTCATGATACAGGTGGCTCTTTTCCTGCATCTAGAGGTGTAAATGTCTGTGATGGTGGGGAGACTGACTCCAACAGACTTCTGTGCAGCCTTCACCACTCTCTGCAGAGCTTTCCTCTCTTCAACTGTGCAGCCTCCATGCCACACGTTGATGCTGGAGCACAGGATGCTCTCCACTGCACACCTGTAGAAGGAGGTGAGAACTGGGCTGCTCAGACCAGCTCGTCTCAGCCGTCTGAGGAAGTAGAGTCTCTGATGACCTTTCTTGATCAGGCTGGTGGTGTTGTTGCTCCAGCTGAGGTTATCATTCATGTGTACACCCAAGTATTTGTAGCTGGAGACCACTTCCACTGCAGACCCACCTATTATCAGTGGGGCATGGGTGTGTTTGTTCCTTCTGAAGTCCACAATCATCTCCTTTGTCTTCTTCACATTCATGTGAAGATTATTCTCTTTGCACCAGCTCTCCAGGTGTTCCACCTCCTGTCTGTAGCTGGACTCATCATTGTTTGTGATGCATCCCACCACCGCTGTATCATCTGCAAACTTAACAATATGACAGCCTGGAAGTGTGGCTGTACAATCATATGTGAGCAGAGTGAACAGAAGGGGGCTCAGCACACATCCCTGAGGAGAGCCAGTGCTGAGGGTTATGGTGGAGGAGGAGAAGTTGTGGATCTTCACGGACTGTGGTCTGTCTGTTAAGAAGTCTAGTACCCAGTTACAAATAGAGGGGCTTAGTCCAAGTGTAGATAGTTTGTCTATCAGAGTTTGGGGGATCATGGTGTTGAAGGCAGATGTGAAGTCCACAAAGAGCAGACGCACGTATGAGTCTTTCTGATCCAGGTGGGTGAGAGCAGTGTGGACCACGGAAGAAATGGCGTCCTCTGTTGATCGGTTCTCACGGTATGCGTATTGATGAGGGTCCTCATTGATGTTGACGGTTGCCTTGATGTGGGACATGACCAGTTTCTCAAAACATTTAGCGACTATCGGGGTGAGGGCCACTGGTCTATAGTCATTCAGACCAGTCACTGTGGAGCTCTTTGGGACTGGGATGATGGTCGCGGTCTTCAGGCAGGTGGGAACTGACTCCAGTGCAAGTGAGGTGGTGAAGATGTCAGCCAGCACCTCACAGAGCTGGTCCGCACATTCCTTCAGAACTTTCCCTGGGATGTTGTCTGGTCCGGTTGCTTTATGAGGATTAATCTTTCTGAGACTGCCTCTCACTTCTGCTGCGGACACCCTGAGATGCTCTTCATCTGGTGATGAGGTGAGTCTGGTGCTAGCTGGTCTGTTTGGATCATCAAAACGTGCATAAAACTTATTGAGGGCATCAGGCAGAGATGGGTCCCTGGGGCATTGTTTGTTTTTGCCTTTGTAATCTGTTATGCATTTAATACCCTTCCACATGCTCCGTGGGTCTTGTGAGGTGAACTGTCCCTCGATCCTCTGTGCATACGTGGCCTTGGCCTTCTTAATGCCATCCTTCAGTTCATTCCTGCTCTTTCTCAGTTCCACTTTATCTCCTGACTTGAATGCAGTGTCTCTGGCTGCTAGCAAGGCGTGAACTTCTTTATTTAACCAGGGTTTCCGGTTCGGGTAGGATTTCACATATTTTTTTATGGATACATTTTCAGAGCATGTACTGATGTAACCCAGGACTGAGGAAGCGTACAGTTCCATGTCCACTGAACTACCATCAGTGGCTGCTTCTCTGAAAACAGACCAGTTTGTCCTCTCAAAACAGTCTCTCAACATGGGGGAACTATCTTGAGGCCAGATTGTTATTTCTCTTTGTTCCGGCTTTGAGCGCCTGAGTGGAGGGAGTTCTCTTGGGGCCAGAATCAGAGAGTCGTGGTCGGAAGATCCGAGCGCTGGGCGTGTCTTCGCCGTGTATGCCCCCTTTACATTTGTGTAGACTTGGTCGAGTATTTTATCTCCTCTCGTAGCTGCGAAGACGTTCTTATTGAAGGCTGGGAGGGACACTTGGAGATCTACGTGATTGACGTCCCCGCAAACAATGAAAAGCCCCTCAGGATATTTACACTGCAGCGAGGTGAGTAAGTCATGAATTTCTCTCTGGGCGTCATTAGCATTAGCATCAGGGGCTATGTAAATAACGCTGATTACGATCACTGAATAGTCACGTGGCATATAATGCGGCCTACATCTTATTGTGATCAACTCCACGGCAGCTGAACAAGCTCTTTTTATCACAGCACAGTTCGTGCACCAATCCTTGTGTACGTAAATACAAACACCACCACCTCGCGTTTTCCCCGTAGTCTCGATGCACCGGTCTGTTCTGAAAAAGAGCCGGTCGTCCAGCTCGTAAACAGAGTCAGGAGTGTCCTCAGAAATCCATGTTTCCGTAAGACAAAGCACGGAGCATCTTCTCATCTCCTCCGACGTGGTTACCCTCAAACGAAGTAGATCCATCTTGTTGTCGAGCGAGCGAACGTTAGACAGGAAAAGAGCCGGCATCGGGGGTTTACCGGTTTTAGCGTCTTTCCGCATTCTCGTCATAATTCCTGCACGACAACCCCGCTTCTTTCCTCGTGAGCATCGCTTTCTTTTCTTTCCCCTGGAGTGCATCTGCTTCCAGAAGGACGTTTTTAGCAGGTCCAATCTTCCGAGCTCTGATTTGAGTTCGTTGCTGATTTCAGCTGTGCCCTGTGGTAAATCCGCTCCAATTCTTAACAGATCAGTTCGGCTGTAATTCACCCGCAAAACACGCGCAGAGTCAGGTACAAAAACACTTTTAAAATTACTAAAAACTAGAGATGATCCGGGAACTCGTGAAGCTGCGGCTGCACTGAGCGCGGCCATCTTAACACATCTTAACACAGTCTATAGGATTTGCCCACCCCTCCCTTAACCCCCCCCTTTTTTTTGCTTCAAAGAACAAGCTTAATTTGGTTCTTGTTGAATCAGGAGACACATGACTGATAGTGCACTGAAATTACTCAAAGAGGCAACAACTGCACAATATGAAGTCTGCCATTATGGCTTCAATTGATTTGATTTTTACACAAATAATTTACATTACAGTCACATGCAGCGTTGCTTTGTTTGTCCCTCCCTGGGGGTGTCTTCTCTGTACCGTTTGATGAATAGAATGAATGGATCATCCAGTGCTCTCCTCCAATCACACACATCCATTATATAGAAGATAAAAGCAGTGTGGCAAAAAGAAGGGCTCAGCTTGTCATTGGCAGTCCTGAGCACAGACAGTTCCCTGCCTGTCACATACCTGATGCTGCCACTTCCCTTTAGCATAAGCAAGCATGAAATGTTTACTTGAACACATTTCTGAGAGAGACCATGGGATGGGAGCTGGCACAAGCTGCATCAGAGCTATGCTGCTGTGTCAAACACATAAAAGAGGGTATGAGAAAAACATTGAAGAAGAGAGAGAGAGGCGGACATGGGTAGTCAAAATGTGGGTTGAGAATGTGGGTATAAGGAAGTGAAAGTTCCTTTTTGCCACTGTATCAAATCTGCAGCTGAGGTGAATCTTCAATGTGGGATAAATCAAACATGGTGCCCCCATGCTTGTGCCTTTAAAGACTACAGCCATTACCATGCCATTCACGTTACTGAACAGGCACTGTCAAACTCCTCTTTCATCCCACAACTTCAAAGAGGCCCATTGATTACTCTAAGTGGCCATTACCAAACATCCAGGCCTGCCGCCTCAGTCAAGGGGAACCACTGAAAAAGAGACATTTAGAATCATCAAGAGTTTGAGTTGGAAAAAAACGGGAAGGACAGGAAACAACGGAGACCGACTGAATGACTGAACAGGTTGTAGACAATCAAAAGAAGCTAGTGGTATGAAAACCAAATAGCACATGTGAATCCACCAGCAAACAATAAAATGACAAGCACTTTTATTTGTGTACAAACAACTTGCTCTTGTAGAACATGTGGTAAGAGAGTGTTCTGAACACGGAATCCCCAGAGAATCCCCCCCATGATACCACATGTAAACGGAACAAAGCTGAGCTGATGTCTGCCAGGATGTACACAGCATCTGAATCAGAGAGAGGGAGAAAGATGGAAGGGAAAGATTCAGATACGCACTGACAGGGTTCAACTGTTTTCACAGCTACAAAGTTCTAATCACACTAACCTTCATGTACATTGCAATCTTGTCTCTATGAAACATGCAGGATAAATATAATAGAATAAGTAACTATTTACAATACAAATCATATTATTTTGTTCCAAGAAGGAATTTTATGTGAATTTGTAAGGTCCAGAATGGTGTAGGATGGATGGATGGATGGATGGATGGATGGATGGATGGATGGATGGTTTATTAGTCCTTTTTAATCATTATGATGATTTTTGCATTTTATTATCTTAGTATTTAGTTCTGTTATTTTTACCTCTTGCGACCTGTCTATGGTGTACCCCATCTCTTGCACAGTGATAGCTGGACATGAGTGAGTGAGTCAGTGACCCCACGAGCTGGACAAAAAGAAACAGGCAAATATATTGGATGGATCGATGGATTTTTACCTGATGACTCTGTGTTTTCAGTTCAGTTTTTCCATATTTTCTCCTGCCCCATCCACTCTTACCTGATTTTTGTTGTCTTTCCTCAGGTGTTTGCCATTCTCCTTCACTAGCCTTGTGTCTTAGTCTGGTCATCAGTCTGTCATTAATTGTCTTCCATTTCCAATGGTCTATTCATGCTTGGTATCTGTTTTCTGTTTATGTTTTCCTGTGAGTTTAGTTATATTAGACTGTATTTCCACATCAACTTTTTTATTTTTTATTTTATTTTTTTTTGCTAGTTCTTAAACTATTTTCAAGTTTAATTTTAAAACTCATCACCTCCGTCTGCATTTGGGTCCAACCTCAAAACACTCCAAACCTGACACTGACATTTTAAAATATTGTTTAAGTCAGATAATGGCATTTCCAGCCAACATAATATTTTACCTATGCCAAACAGACCAAGGGAGTGGTGGCACAGAGGTCAGAGAAGGTGAGCTTGTAATCGGAAGATTGCCGGGTCAAGCCCCGGTACCGACATCAAAAATGTGGGTGGGATAAGTGAAGCAGTCACACCTGTCTCGACCCTCATCTGCCCCACTCTGGGCCCTTAAGCAAGGCTCTTAACCACCACCTACTGCTTCCCCGGGCACCCTAGATAGCAGCTATCTGCTCCACACAGTGGGCTGTGGTAGCTCGATGGTATGTGGTTGCGTCAGAAAGGGCATCCGTCGTAAAAACAATTGCCAAGTCTTTGTGCGACTTAGTTCGCTGTGGTGACCCCTGACAAAGGGAGAAGCTGAAAGAAGAAGGAAAAAAATACCTATTTTTCTTTGAGTTAAGCATAGCTGTGGAAGAAAATAAATGTAAGAAAACAATAGTAGTAGTTTAATTAAACTTATGTTGACCTTTGATAGCCTCATTTCACCTACTAGCTTGTCTAACTTGTCTATATTTGTATTTGTATGTATTTGTACCAACAATCAGAGTGACATTTGGTAAGCAGCAAGCCACGGGTAATCACTTGACATTTTATTTCTTCTAATACAGCCTGTGTGTTTCTTCTAATACATATGTGTGTGTGTGTGTGTGTGTGTG
>JBBPBX010000880.1:12927-29603 GCA_038048925.1 Garcialebias charrua
ATATGACCAATACGGTGACATTGGAGGGGTGGATGGGTGGCATGTCTAACGTTACATTACCATACCACTTTATTTATAAAGCACTTTAAAGGACAACACCCACCATGTTTTCAAATTGCATCGCCATTAATATGTAGTAGTGACTTAAATAATAAAACAGGAGTGTTTTATTGATATTGTAGAGAAATAACGCTAAATGTGTTATTTCATGACTCAAAAGAGATTTTAGCTACAGCTCCGGCAAAATCTGCCCCTCTCCATATATGGGCATCGATGTCATTCAAGGATCCATCTTGAGACGGAGACTGAGTTAAAAATAGCTTTCTCATTTCTGACCAGAGTACTGTACAGTAGTTACGAATACAACTAAGAAAATGCCGAACCGATGTGTCCCAGTTCTGCAGCAAATTCATTCATTCAACCTTTATTTAGTCAGGTAAATCTTATTGAGCTTCGAGGGCTCATTTACGAAAGTGACCTGCTACAAACTAAAGAATGATGAACAGCAATGGTACAAGTACATTAAACAATAGACAAAAGAAAAAGAAAAAGTAGCAAAAACTAGCAAACATTATAAGGTAGATGTACAAAATCAAAAACAGGAACAAATCAGCATTGGTTTTTGCCAGGATTCCAACAGATTCTGAAAATCATTTAGAGAGGTCAGGGCCGAGAGCTTCAGATCTTTTTGTAAGATATTCCAGGAAGCAGGAGCAGAGTAGGAGAAGGCCCTTTTTCCAAGTTCAGTCCTCACTGACGGAACACTGCAGGTGATCATGTCCTGAGAGCGCACACTGTAGCTGCACTCACGCAAAGACATGTAGGAGGAGATGTATGAGGGCAGCAGACCAAGAAGTGATTTAAAGATGAAGAATGTACCAGTGGAAGAGTCTGCGTGAGGTTAATGATGTCCAGTTAACCAGTGAATACAGGGTGCAGTGGTGGGTACGATAATCACAGCCAGTTATGAATCTTAGTGCACCATGATAGACAACATCCAACATCCGCAGGGTGCTTGTAGGAGCATTCATGTAGAGAATGTCACCGTAATCAATGGAGGGAAGGAAAGTCATTCAGTGTTAGACATGATTTATTTCTGAAAAAGAAACCCAGTTTTACTTTCAGTTTCTTCACTGAGTTTTCCACGTGGAGTTTAATACCTCGAAGGATGTCATTAGTGTTCATTATTTTCACAAATTAAAAAAGGATTCAGACGGCATGGATAAAGTTTGTTCAAGTCAAACGAGCTGACTTCATTGCTCCATCGTGTAGCAGTGTTTTGCGGGTAGGACTTTTGCTCAGTGAGACCTGGAGGGGTGTGGTTGGGAGGAACGGCCCCCCTGATCTGAACCAGAGTGGTGTTCTGTTATTGGACTTCTGTGCTCGTCATGGATTGTCCATAACGAACACCATGTTTAAGCATAAGGGTGTCCATATGTGCTCTTGGCACCAGGACACCCTAGGTCGCAGTTCGATGATCGACTTTGTTGTCGTCTCATCTGATCTGCGGCCGCATGTCTTGGACACTCGGGTGAAGAGAGGGGCGGAGCTGTCAACTGACCACTACCTGGTGGTGAGTTGGCTCCGATGGTGGGGGAGGATGCCGGTCAGACCTGGCAGACCCAAACGTATTGTGAGGGTCTGCTGGGAACGTCTGGCAGAGTCTCCCGTAAGACGGAGCTTTAACTCCCACCTCCGGGAGAGCTTTGAACACGTTCCGAGGGAGGCGGGGGACATGGAGTCCGAGTGGGCCGTGTTCCGCGCCTCTATTGTCGAGGCAGCTTATCGGAGCTGTGGCCGCAAGGTTGTTGGTGCCTGTCGTGGTGGCAACCCTCGAACCCGGTGGTGGACACCGGCAGTGAGGGATGCTGTCAGGCTGAAGAAGGAGTCCTATTGGGCCTTTTTGGCTTGTGGGACCCCGGAAGCAGCTGATAGGTACCGGCAGTCCAAGCGGCATGCGGCTCGGGTGGTTGCTGAGGCAAAAACTCGGGCGTGGGAGGAGTTCGGAGAGGCCATGGAGAATGACTTCCGTACGGCTTCGAGGCGATTCTGGTCCACCATCCGGCGTCTCAGGGGGGGAAAGAGGTACGCGACCAACACCATTTATGGTGGGGGTGGCGTGCTGCTGACCTCAACTCGGGATGTTGTGAGTCGGTGGGCGGAATACTTCGAAGACCTCCTCAATCCTACTGGCACGTCTTCCACTGAGGAAGCGGAGCCTGGGGACTTTGGGTCGGGTTCTCCGATCTCTGGTGCTGAGGTCGCCGAGGTGGTTAAAAAGCTCCGCGGTGGCAAGGCTCCGGGGGTGGATGAGATTCGCCCGGAGTTCCTTAGGGCTCTGGATGTTGTAGGGTTGTGTTGGCTTACGCGACTCTGCAATATCGCGTGGACATCGGGGGCAGTTCCCTTGGATTGGCAGACTGGGGTGGTGGTTCCCCTATTCAAAAAGGGGGACCGTAGGGTGTGTTCCAACTATAGGGGATCACACTCTTAAGCCTCCCTGGTAAGGTCTATTCAGGGGTTCTGGAGAGGAGGGTCCGTCGGATAGTCGAACCTCGGATTCAGGAGGAGCAGTGTGGTTTTCGTCCTGGTCGTGGAACACTAGACCAGCTCTACACCCTCAACAGGGTCCTGGAGGGTGCGTGGGAGTTTGCCCAACCAGTTTACATGTGCTTTGTGGACTTGGAGAAGGCATTCGACCGCGTCCCTCGGGGGGTTCTGTGGGGGGTACTCCGGGAGTATGGGGTACCAGGCCCATTGATAAGGGCTGTTAGGTCCCTGTACGACCGGTGTCAGAGCTTGGTCCGCATTGCCGGCAGTAAGTCAGGCTCGTTTCCGGTGAGAGTTGGACTCCGCCAAGGTTGCCCTTTGTCACCGATTCTGTTCATAACTTTTATGGACAGAATTTCTAGGCGCAGCCAAGGTGTTGAGAGGATCCGTTTTGGTGACCTTAGAATCGCTTCTCTGTTTTTTGCAGATGATGTGGTCCTACTGGCTTCATCAGTTCGTGATTTACAACTTTCACTGGAGCGGTTTGCAGCCGAGTGTGATGCGGCCGGGATGAGGATCAGTTCCTCCAAATCCGAGGCCATGGTCTTGAGCCGGAAAAGGGTAGCATGCCCTCTCCGGGTCGGGGAGGAGGTCCTGCCCCAAGTGGAGGAGTTTAAGTATCTCGGGATCTTGTTCACGAATGAGGGAAAACTGGAGCGTGAGATCGATAGGCGGATAGGTGCAGCGTCCGCAGTGAAGCGGGCGCTGTACCGGTCTGTCGTGGTGAAGAGAGAGCTGAGTCAAAAGGCAAAGCTCTCAATTTACCGATCGATCTACGTTCCCACCCTCATCTATGGTCATGAGCTTTGGGTTATGACCGAAAGAACAAGATCTCGGATACAAGCGGCTGAAATGAGTTTTCTCCGCAGGGTGGCTGGACTCTCCCTTAGAGATAGGGTGAGAAGCTCAGTCATCCGGGAGGGACTCGGAGTAGAGCCGCTGCTTCTCCACATCGAGAGGAGCCAGTTGAGGTGGCTCGGGCATCTGGTTAGGATGCCTCCTGGACGCCTCCCTGGTGAGGTGTTCCGGGCATGTCCCACCGGGAGGAGACCCAGAGGAAGACCCAGGACGCGCTGGAGGGACTATGTTTCTCGGCTGGCCTGGGAACGCCTTGGGATTCCCCCGGAGGAGCTGCTCCAAGTGGCTGGGGAGAGGGAAGTCTGAGCCTCCCTACTTAGGCTGCTACCCCCGCGACCCGACCCCGGATAAGCGGAAGAAGATGGATGGATGAATGGATGGATGGACTTTTGCTCAATTTATTTATTTAATTTTTGACATGAGAACAGAATGAATAATAGAGCAGGCTTTTCAATGTACCATAGTTTTGTTAATATTTACGCCACTTTTTCATGAAAGTCTGTGTCGCTATCCTATGGCTAGTTAGCATAATGCTAATGCTAGTTAGCATAATAATTTGTCCATCAGTTCTCGTTTTTTCTCGGCATTACATTGCACGGAAATAATAAACATCCCCCAATGTCTAAGCTAGGCACAAATGTAACTGTGAAGTGTGTACAACTCTGCAGCCTCTTTGTGTGTCCGCGGCATCAACCTTGATGACCGTCGGTTCTCAGCTACGAGTGTCCGGGTCTGAGCTCTGTGTGTCCGCTGTATCAGCCTCGATGACCGTCTGTTCTCAGCTATGAGTGTGCAGGTCTGAGCTCTGTGTGTCCGCGGCATCAGCCTCGATTACCGTCGGTTCATAGCTATGAGTGTCCGGGTCTGAGCTCTGTGTGTCCACGGCATCAGCCTCGATGACCGTTGGTTCTCAGCTATGAGTGTGCAGGTCTGAGCTCTATGTGTCCGCGGCATCAGCCTCGATGACTGTCGGTTCACAGCTATGAGTGTCCGGGTCTGAGCTCTGTGTGTCCGCAGCTGCAACAGTGATGACCGTCGGTTATCAACTATGAGTGTGCGGGTCTGAGCTCTGTGTGTCCGCGGCATCAGCCTTGATGACCGTCGGTTCTCAGCTATGAGTGTCAGGGTCTGAGTTCTGTGTGTCTGCGGCTGCAGCAGCGGGTGAAGTGAGGTTTTAGCACTTACATGTGTAAGGATGGAGGATAAAAAATGACTGGTTATGATTGTTTGGCGAAGTCGGAATGTAAGAGCCATTGCAGTGCCTTCTGACTGGATCCTTTAACTACGTCATTCCGGAGTTCGGCAATCATCGGCGGGGTTTCCCGGTGCTTCCGGGACTCTGTTGTTTTTTGTTTTTTTGTTTTTTTTACACTCGCCTGGCCCAAATGCAAAAATGAAAATAGACATCATATTCTACTACAGTAATTGTCCAATATGGTGAATTGTTACTGTCACAGTAGTTGTTGTCCTTTAAACTGTGACAATGCACAACAAAGCGCTGTACAGGGACAGATAGACCAAGCACACAGCAACAAACTACATAACGGGAAACCAAACATAGGGGGGGAAAAAAGTGGATAACAACAACAGCAATATGACCAACATGGTGACATTGGTGACAGCATATGTAAATGGGTGGGGGGGGGGTGTTGGTAGGCAGGGCGCTTTGTTCTGTTGATAGGGTGCCCTCCTTGGACAATGGTAGGGCAAACACTGTGGACAGTTTCAATTACTGTGTTGGCTTCCTTAGACTGTTATTTTTTTATTTTTTTACTGATTGTCATTCATATTGTGCTGAATGTGATTGCATTTTATTATAGCTGTATTGAACCTGGATCTGTTTTTGAACTAAACTTGTATACTGTATATGAATTAGACTTATCTGTATTGGATCCCCAAGCAGCTCAGTGGCACTCTTGGTAGAACTGTTGTCTCTCAGCAAGAAGGTTGCCAGATTGAATCCTGGCCGGGGGTCTTTCTGGGTGGAGTTTACATGTTCTATCCATGCATGTGTGGATTTTCTCCAGATACTCCAGTTTCCTCCCACAGACCAAAAACATACATTTTAGGCTAACTGGCAACTCTAAAATGGCCAAATGTGTAAGCGTTTTAATGTTGGTTTGTCTTGTTTGTCTCTCAGTGACACTGAGATGGACCTGCGATATGTCCAGGGTGTCCCCCGCCTCTCGCATCATGATGGCTGGATAAGGGCAAAAGTGACCTCCGTGATTTGAAGACAAAGAAGCAGGTAAAGACAATGGATGATGCATGGAAGGATTGTGCCCTGAGTTCAGTTTGTCTTTGTGAACTGGTGCTATTTCCTTTAACTGAATGTAATTATTTCTATAAAATAAGTTTAATGCTATTTTTGTCCTGTGCTCAGGGGCTACACTAATGACAATGACTTAGACCTTTATTTGCAGTATCCTGGTAAGAACTCCATCACCAATAACAGCATTTATTGTTTTCTAATAAGCAGCCTTTTGGCTTCTCTGATCACTCAGTAAATAATGGAGATGTCAATACTGTCCCGCTCCTGTGGCTCTGGAGCCCACTCATGCCCCGCCCCTGCCCCAAAACACACACATACACACGCACATTGTTTGGCACTACAATGTAGCCTCATTAATCATACATTATGTTTAAAAATAATTAACACTGAGTTAATACGTGTTGAAAACTTGTTCACATAAACAGACAAGTTCAAGTAAATGTATACTACAAAGTATACTGTAAATTTATACTGATATACAAAAAAATTGTTAATTGATGTAAAAAAAAAAAAAACATTACCTCACACAAATGACATCCTTTTCTTTTCTTCCCCTCCATTCAAACTCCTTTGCCCACATGCATTAGTGGTCAAGCAGGCAAAATGTCATCCTGTCAGAGAGGCAGCTTCATTGATTAGCACTTTCAGCTTCCGTTCTGCCCCAGGAATTACCCCTCTAATCTTGTAGCGGGTTATTTGCTGGAGACCAATCAGGCTGATCAGACAAATTACCCTCTTTGTGACTGCTTGGATGCCCAAAGAACTTTAGCAACAAGCACACACACACAGACACACATCTTCACTCACCTACACACAGTCAACCCACAGACCTACTTGTGTATTTGTGTAAAATCTTTATTTGTGTAATTCAAAATACATTTTGGAAAGTGCTTACTCCATCATCCACAGTAAAAGTAAATGCAAAAACTCACATTTGAATTGACCAGGATACATAACTTTTTTTTTAAATAATGGTAAAGGGGGGGGGGGGGATCAGTTAATTATACTCATACATATTTTTATTTATATATGTTGGAGTCATGTCTCCCTCTATTGTTTTTTAGTTATAATGCTGTACTTTCTCAAATTGGGGGGAAACATACACATTTCTAATGAAAAGTGAGTTAAAAGACATAACAAAGACCTTCAACAAGGTTATCATCTGTCTGGTTATCACACCGTTTTATTTTGTACTTTTTTTAAAGCTCATCTTCTTCACACACAATCTACTGCATCTTCTCCATTTGTCTTCATATTGTACCAACCCTGTGTTTGGTTCTGCTTTGGGGTCCAAGTGGTTCTGTGTATTTGTTGGGGAGTTGTATTGTGTTCTTTCATTTGTGTTTGGGGTGTCAGGGACTTCCCCCATATGATTCTGTTGACTCCCGCCCTCGTGTGTTGGACTGGTTGTGTGGGCAGGGGAGGGGTAGAGCAGGGAGTGAGCGACCGGAAAAAGAGAGGCGAAGAAGAGCGGTCAGCTAGCGGTGTGTGAGCAGTCAGCTAGCGGGGAGTTCGTCCGTGTGTGTGTACCGCGTTTTCTTTTTGAGGCGTGAGTTGTAGTTTCAGTGATAGCGACTCTTCTCGGTTCTAAATAAACTCCGTTTGGCTGGACTCCGTCTGCAGTGTTGGTGTCATTACATTGGTGTCAGAAGTAAACCATCACGTATTGAGCCAAGTGAGTACTGCTTGCTCGTCGCCTCCACCCGCGACATCAGCGTCATGGACGGAGCGTTCTCCCAAGTAAGAGTTAAAGAGTCAGAGTCAGAGTCAGAGTCAGAGAGAATTTATTGTCATTTGCACCGCATGTAGTACATGTGTTGAAAACGAGATTATGTACACAGGGTCCCAGTTACATCCAACAACAAATGCAAGAGAAAAACAATAATAACATCTAGGATTAACTAAGAGAGACATCAGCTAGTAATACACTAAGCCCTAATGTAGTAGAAAAACATCATTATAAACAGCAGCACGAACATGAGCAGATGGTCACAGATGAACGCAGCAACAAGAAACAGATCAGCATCAGCATGATGTGACATTTTGCAGTGTTTATTCTTATTATTTATTTATTCATGAGTCTGACAGCCTCAGGGTAGAAGCTGTTCCTCAGTCTAGTGGTTCTACATTTGATGCTCCTCAACCTCCGTCCCGAGGGGAGTGGTGCAAAGAGTGAGTGTGCTGGGTGAGTGAGGTCTTTCATGATGCAGGTGGCTCTTTTTCTGCATCTGGAGGTGTAAATGTCTGTGATGGTGGGGAGACTGACTCCCACAGACTTCTGTGCAGCCTTCACCACTCTTTGTAGAGCTTTCCTCTCTGCAACTGTGCAGCCTCCATGCCACACGTTGATGCTGGAGCACAGGACGCTCTCCACTGCACACCTGTAGAACGAGGTGAGGACTGAGCTTCTCAGACCGGCTCGTCTCAGCCGTCTGAGGAAGTAGAGTGGAGAGATTGGAGGACGGGGAGGCCTGGAGAGAAAAGTTTGATAAAATAGCTTGGGCGAAGGCTTCTCTGCGTAACTCTGCGGTGAGGATGGCTACTGAGGGAGGGCTGAGTACCGGCGGGGAGATGCGTCCGTCGACGCCATTTACTCAAAAAGCGCCAAAAGACTTTGCCACCGCACATAGTGGCGGCCATGACAGTTACAACGAAAGTGTCGTACATAACACCAGTGTCCCGTTGAAGATGCCCAAGTACTCCGGTAGGTCCAACTGGGAGGCCTTCCATGCACAGTTTGAGCTGCTGGCTCATGCAGGGAAGTGGACAACGGAGCATAAGCCTTGCAGCTGGCTCTCTGCCTACAAGATGATGTACTGGACTGTCTGTTGTTGCTAGGGTCAGATGACAGAAAAGACTATGATGCCCTAGTCAGAGCTCTAAAGAAGTGGTTTGGACAATGTGTGCAACCAGACATTTTTTTAAATAAACTCAGCAACAGGAGCAGGTTGACGGGTGAACCCTTGTGTGCTTTGGCTAACGACATTGAGAGCCTCACACGCAGAGCCTATTCTCACATGCAGTCAGGGATTCAGGACAAACTAGCAAAAGATAAGTTAATCAGAGCCCTGGCACCACCAGAGCTGCATGTGCAGGTTCAGCTGATGCACCCCAGATCCTTGCAAGACGCATTGGACTTAGCAGTGGAGAGGGAGTGTTTGCTAGGAGTAGCAGCGGGAAATGACCAGAGAGGACAGCTCAACGGAGGGGGCAGAGCTGAACCAGGAGAAACCTACTTGGGTCTTGGAGTTGACAGAAATGGTCCGAGCGGTGGCACTGCAGTCGACGCGGGACCCCTCTGCCTCCCCCGGCCCTTTGTTGGGGCTGTGGCCAACCGGGACACCTCTTGAGGCAGTGTCCTAAAACAGTCAAGACGCAAGGAAACAACACGGGGTCTGTGGGAGGGGGGGGGAATCGCAGACCCCTACCATAGCCTCCACACCTACATTACTAGCGGGCGGGGCCCGACAGCTCAAACAGGGGGCGCTAGCCCAGAATCCCTCTGAAATGGACTCCACCCCAGACCAAGTGACCGTGGTTGTGGTGGTCGGCCGCACATGTGTTGGAGACTTTTGTTATGTCCCAGTCTCAGTGGAAGGGATCCCATGCACTGCCCTGATTGACACTGGTTCCATGGTGATGCTAGTGAGGCCTGATGTGGTACCAGACTGGACTCAGATCCAACCCACCACAGTGGAGCTGCGAACAGTCACAGGGGACATGGTACCTATGAAGGGGAGGGGGACAATGACTGTTATTGTAGGTGGCCGAGCTATCACCCACCCTGTGTGGGTAGCAGAGGTGCAGGACATGTGCATATTGGGGCTGTACTTTTTAAGCGCTGTAGGGTTCCAGTTGGATTTAGGTGTGGGGACATGGAATTTTAAAGAGGGCCCTCTCATTCCACTGTTACCCACAGCTCCTGATCACATTCTTATGGGTCCTGTGGCCCGCTACACAGAACCTCAGATTGCAGCTGTCGAACACACCTCACCTCAACCCAGCCAGATTGCTGCCACCGTGGCCCTTGCACCTCCGAGTCCTATGCCCCCAGTGTGGGTGCCTCAGGAGAAAGAAGACGTAGCTGTGACCTTGGTACGGAAGATCTGGGCAGAGAACTGTAGTGATTTAGACACCCAACAGCAGGAACAACTGTTGCAGTTGCTCATGGACTTTAAGGATAGTTTTGCCCTGAGTGAAGACCAGGTGGGGCAGACTCGTTTGGTGGAACATGAAATTCTGACAGGAGGTGCACCCCCGATAAAATGTTTCCCCGCCGGCTTCCCCTGGCCCGCCAGGAAGCATGTGACAGGGCAGTGTCGGACATGTTGCAGGCTGACGTTATCGAGCCTTCAAACAGCCCCTGGGCGTCTGCTGTTGTCATGGTGCCCAAAAAGAATAGAGAGTGTTACTTGTGTGTTGATTACAGACCACTGAATGGGGTGACCGAGAAAGACTCATATCCACTGCCTAGGGTCGATGAGTCACTGGATCTAGTGTCTGGCTCCAACTGGTTCTCTTCTCTAGATCTTCGGAGCGGTTATTACCAGGTCCCCCTATCAAAAAGTGCCAGACCTAAGACTGCTTTTTGTATGGGGCAGGGACTCTGTCAGTTTAAGGTGCTCCCGTTTGGTTTGTGCAATGCACCTGCCACTTTTTCCAGGTTGATGGACAAGACGCTGGCTGAGATTCCTCGCCAAGAGTGTCTGGTTTATCTGGATGACGTACTGGTCCATGGCGCCTTGTTTGCAATGGATATGGGCTCACTTCGTCAAGTGCTGGAGAGAATTAGAGCAGTGGGCCTGAGACTCCACCCAGATACGTGTCATTTCATGTAACAATAGGTGTCATTTCTGGGTCACCGGGTCAGTACAGGTAGTCCCCGACTTACGAGCGAGTTCCGTTCCTCCGAGGCGCTCGTAAAGCGAAAATTCGTAACTTGGAACGGCCGCCACGTGTCTCGTAAGTCCGGAATTTCGCTCGTAAGTTGGAACGGTTTTGCTAGCGCGACTACAAACACTCGTTTTTCATCGAAAAACTGCTTACGAGTGCATAAAAATGATCGGAAACGTGTGTCCACATGTTTAGCTAACGAACTGTGGTGAAAAATCACAGAAAAACTCGGTATTTTTTGCGTTTTTTCCAAAAATTCGCCAGCTCGTAAGTCCGGAACCTCGTAGGTCAGAGCGCTCGTAAGTCGGGGACTACCTGTAGAGAGGGAATCGGCACAATGGAGGACTAAGTAAATATGGTGGCAGAGTGGCCAATCCCTACGACTCAGAGAGATCTTAAAAGCTTCCTGGGATTGGCTTCTTATTACAGGAGGTTTATGCGAGGGTTTGCAAGTATAGCAGCCCCCCTTTTCCAACTATTCCAGAAGAACCAAGACTATGTGTGCACTGAACAGTGCCAGGGAGCGTTTGACCATCTGTGGCAAACACTGACTGATTCCCCAGTCCTCGTTCCTGAAGACCCCTCCCTCCCCTTCATCCTCAACACGGATGCAAGTGACGTGGGGGCTGGGGGGGTCCTGTCACAGCTGGGGAAGGAGGGTGAGAGAGTGGTGGGGTATTTCAGCAGGGCTTTTAACAAAGCTGAGAGGCGCTACTGTGTGACAAGGCGGGAGCTGCTGGCGGTGGTACTTTCTCTACACCATTTTAAGTACTACCTGTGTGGCCTGTCATTCACGATCAGGACTGACCACTCGGCCCTCAGTGACTGATGTATTTTAAAGAACCTGAGGGTCAGGTGGCCCGGTGGCTGGAGGAGCTGCAATCCTACAACTTCTCAGTCATTCATTGGGCTGGAGCTAAGCACGCTAATGCCGATACCCTCTCCCGTCACCCCTGTACTACAGGGGGATGCATTTACTGTGACCGGAGAGAGAGGTTGGAGGAAGAACAGCTGCAGCGGAACCATCGAAGATCAGGTCAGAGTGACGCAGTAATCTGCAGAGAGCTGTAGGTGGTTACCACAGACAGCTGGAAGCACCAACAGGAACAGGACCCCGATATTCAGCCTGTGTTGCAATGGGTGGAGAGACAACTGAATCCACCATGGGAGGAGGTTGCTGGACTCTCGCTGGCGACTAAAGGTTTGTGGTCCAAGTTTGAGACTCTGCGTCTGGAAGACGGGTTGCTACAGAGGTCATGGAAGGACCCTCCATGGGTGAGGAGCGGTGGCAGATTGTAGTCCCAAAAGGCCTGAAAGACGTAGTCCTACAGGGCGTGCATGGAGCATCTGGGTCTGGACATTTTGGCGTCACAAAAACTCTCTGTGGCCTCCGACGGGGGTTTTAATAATAATGCATTTTATTTGGTAGAGCCTTTCAAAACACCCAAGGACACTTCACAGCATTAAAAACACAATAAAAACAATATAAAATAACTATATAAAAAAGAAAAATTGAAGTGAAAAGGCTAACTTGTACAGATGAGTTTTGAGTTTTGATTTGAAGGTCAGAAGGCAGTCAATGTTACGGATGTCTAGGGGAAGAGTGTTCCAGAGTCGGGGAGCCGAGTGAGAAAAAGCTCTGTGTCCCATGGTGCTGAGGCGGACAAGAGGCACGTTGAGGTGGATGGAAGAGGAACAACGAAGGGAGCGTGAATGGGTGGTAATGTGCAGGAGATCAGACAGGTAAGGAGGGGCAAGGCTATGAATAGCCTTGAAAGTGTACAACAGGATTTTAAATTGAATTCTGAATGTGACTGGAAGCCAGTGAAGTTGCTGTAAAACTGGGGTTGATGTGGTGGAATGAGGGGGTTTTGGTAACGATGCGGGCAGCTGAGTTTTGAACCATTTGAAGCTTACGGGTTAATTTGTAAGGCAGACCAAAGAGGAGAGAGTTAGAGTAATCGATTCGAGAAGTGACCAGACTGTGGACCAGGATGGAAACAGAGTGCAGAGAAAGGGATGGACGGAGACGGTTGATGTTTTGAATATGGAATTATGCAGGCCGGGTAATACTATTAATTTGAGAGTGGAAAGACAGAGTGCTATCAAGAATGACACCCAGACTCTTGACGTGAAGGGAGGGAGAAACCAAGGAGTTGTCAATGGTGAGGGGAAAACTGTTAACTTTAGATAAGGTGGATTTAGTACCAATGAGTAAAATCTCTGTTTTATCACTGTTTAATTTCAGGAAGTTAGACGTGAACCAGGATTTAATTTCAGCTAAGCAGGAAGTGAGGGAGGAGGGAGGAAGTGAAGAGCCAGGTGCAGTGGATAAAAAGAGCTGGGTGTCATCAGCAAAACAATGGAAATGGATGTTAAATTTACAGAAGATATTGCCAAGAGGGAGAAGGTAGATGATGAAAAGAAGGGGCTCCAGGACAGAGCCTTGGGGCACACCTGAAGTCACAGGAGAGGAATGGGATCTGAATGATTTTACTGGGACCAGTGCAGGAGGGATGTGGAGGATTTCTGCTGCCGCTGTGACCTCTGTACAGCACGGAAGGGGCCGACAGGTCAGTCTCACGCCCGCCTACAACAGTTTGTTGTAGGAGCCCCAATGGAGCGAGTGGCCGTGGACATCATGGGCCCCCTACTACACGCAGACAGGGGAAACTGTTATTTCCTGTCTGCTATCGACTATTTTACAAAATGGCCGGAGTCGTACGCCATCCCCGATCAAGAAGCAGAGACAGTGGCAGATGCTTTGGTTGGGTACCTGATTAGCAGGTTTGGGGTACCAGACAGTATTCATAGTGACCAGGGGAGGAATTTTGAATCACGGGTGTTTTCTGTCATGTACAGCCACCTTGTCATCCACAAGACGAGAACGACACCATTACATCCCCAGAGAGATGGCCTAGTGGAAAGGCTCCACCTCACCCTGGGACAGTAGCTGGCTATCCTCACAGCAGAGCATTAGCGGGACTGGGACGAATACCTGCCACTGGTGCTAATGGCATGCCGCTCAGCTGTACAGGACTCCACGGCATGCACTCCATTGCTTCTCATGTTGGGGAGGGAACTGCGCACACCAGCCGAACTGTCCTTCGGGCGCACGCCAGATGAGCATGATGTTCCAGCCGGCCCCGAGTATGCTCGGAAACTTCAGGACAGGTTAGAGACAGCCCATGCATTTGCCAGGAGGCAACAGGAGCAAGCAGGCATGTGCCAGAAACAGAACTATGATGTAAGAGCGAAGGGCCGACACTTTACTCCAGGGGAACTGGTCTGAGTGTGCAACCCCCGTAGGAAAAAGGGACGGTGCCCGAAGCTGGACAGTCAGTGGGTGGGTTACTGTAGAGTGTTGGAATTCTTGGGGGAGGTGGTCTACAGAGTGCAGATGCCCCAGAACAGGAGAAGAGTAGCTCTGAACAGGGACAGGTTGGCCCCCTATCAAGGCAGGTCTGCACCTCAGCCCCCAGAAGGACAATGGTCAGGGTCTCAGGTGTGTCCGCCATCCTCCCCAGAAGCCTTATCACTGCCGTTGAATGATGTCCCAGCCGCAGAGTCTGGAGCGCTGCTGGGAGCTCGCCCACAGCGGACGAGGAGGGTCCCAAGACGGTTTGATGACTTTGTTTGTCCCCTCGTGGGCGAGGGACTCTGTAGTGGAGGGGGGGTAGTGTAACTACCCTGTGTTTGGTTCTGCTTTGGGGTCCAAGTGGTTCTGTGTATTTGTTGGGTAGTTGTATTGTATTCTTTCATTTGTGTTTGGAGTGTCAGGGACTTCCCCCATATGATTTTGTTGACTCCCGCCCTCGTGTGTTGGACTGGTTGTGTGGGCAGGGGAGGGGTAGAGCAGGGAGTGAGCGACCGGAAAAAGAGAGGAAGAAGAGCGGTCAGCTAGCGGTGTGTGAGCAGTCAGCTAGCGGGGAGTTCGTTTGTGTGTGTACCGCGTTTTCTTTTTGAGGCATGAGCTGTAGCCTCAGTGATAGCAGCTCTTCCCGGTTCTAAATAAACTCAGTTTGGCTGGACTCCGTCTGTAGTGTTGGCATCATTACAATATCATTATTCTATTGTTTTTCTCGTCTTCCCCTTCCTTGCCTACTTTCATTTTCCCCGGCTTATTAATGCCTTTTCACACTAACTGGAAACAACTGATAGCAGTTTTTTTGTTGTTTGTTTGTTTGTTTTGTGTTTGTTTCTTCTACATGCCAATAATACTACACCTACATAGAGTACAGTTATGTCAAAGGATAAGGATAGAATTCAAGTTTCACAGTAAAGTATTTTCTGGTGTATAGGTCGCATTGTCCAATTATCACCAATAGATTGGAAAAATCCCTAGATAGGTTGCACCGGTGTATAGGTCGCACCTACGTTTAGCTCTGCTGCAAATGTCTGCCACAGGAGCGCACAGCAAGGCTTTTAAGAAGATTAACACTTAAAAACAATTATTTGTTTGATAAAAAGTATAGCAAATATGTGTCTGAGCTAAGCTTTTCCTTAATAAATTAACGTAATTGTGAAATGAGCTGGATTTAAACATTTGTTTTGTCGAAAGTGATAACAAGCCATATATAGGTCGCACCGGTGTATAGGTCGCAGGCCTTGAAAAAAACATAAAAAGGTGCGACCTATACACCGGAAAATATGGTAGTTAAAAAATAATTTTCTTGAAGAAACAATAAAACAAAACAGACATCAATTTGTTTTGTATTTATTTGGGCTACCTGGTACCTTAAGTTGTTTTATTGTTTCATTCAACTGCGTTAAAAGGGGAAGTGGCACTGATCAGTGCCACTGCATTGTGAGACAGAGTATGAGCCCAGGTCATGTCAGTAACAAAACAACAGGCAAACTTTTCGTGCAATTTTGCTCTCTGTGGCGATCGCTGCAGAAGAGAGGAGCTGAAAAAGAAAACATACACTCAGAAATGTACACTCAAAATGACACTCAGAATGACACTCAAGGACACTCAAGCCTGAAATACACCTGAGCGTCCTCAGGTACGCCATACGCGCGCATTTTGTGCGCATGTGTTTTGCTGCTATACTTCAGAAACTATCAGCTTTCAAACGCTCGCGTTCTCCTTGTTGTAATATGAGCAGCTGCGCACGGAGGGGACTCAACTGAGCTCGCTGATTGGTCACTTGCTGACACGCCTACTGAAATGATTGACAGCTTTCAGTCAGCTCATGTAGCTCGCTGAAGACCGCGGCGGTGTTCTGATACGGTGTTTCTACTATATATGTTATAAAAAGTTCTCTCAGAAATAAAAATAATAACAGGGAGTGCTTTTCCTGCAGCACACAGCCCACCAGGGATATTTAAAACATTGCGCACCCAGGTAGGACCTGAATTCATTCATTTCATTCATGGAGTGAACGGAGGAAGAAGTGATTACTTGACTTTAGGCAAAAAAACAAAAGAAAAGGCCCGATCAGCGATAAAGAAGGGGAATTTATTTCATTTGTGTAACATACAAAACAGTCCGGCGCCGGGGAAGTTTATGGTCAGACACCGCGCATCGCGCACGCGGACGTAAAAAAAAAGCTTTGCGCGTATGTGCCCTGAGGGGCTACATGGGGCTACACTTTTGCCTTGACGTACGTACGTTGCGTATAGGCGTATCGTGAGAACGCTCAAGTGTATCTCGGCCTTCAGAATGACATGCTGTGCTCTCAAAGAGCACAGCATGCCATGATTTCAGCTCTCTGCCTCCTGCCAGTGCTCTCGGCCACGCCCACTTCTTTGCTGCAGAGCGAAGATCAGCTGATCAGCTGCAGAAGGGGGCTTCTTCGCAGCTGTGGGCTGCACACGTGCTAAATAATTTAAAATACTTTGTTTTAAATAAAAATTCCTTGCAGATCCTGTAGCTCGTCCTTCAATCAGCCAACTGTGTGCCCTGTCCAATCTTACTTTGAAAAATCACGATAGAGATAGTCCGTGAAAAATAAACTGTGAAGTAGAGAGGGACAATTAGAAAGAATAATTAATTTCAAATTTGAAACTTCACTACTTTTCGTCAGTACAGTTCAACATATACCGGTAGCAATAAAGATGTGTATTTTTTCACTTGATATACTATTCTTCAGTTAAATGA
>JBBPBX010000880.1:31262-45273 GCA_038048925.1 Garcialebias charrua
TATATATATATATATGTATGTATATATACTGTATATATATATTGTTGTTGCTTTCAAGTAGACCCTTTAGTTATATGGGGGCTCCCCAGTGAGTAAAAAAAAAACGTGATTGGTCCAAACAAGTTCAGACACTGATTGTCTGATAAACTGAATCCTCTTGCACCTGCACTAATAAGACTGCATTAATGTTGCTAAAGCAGAAACTTCCTGTCATTGTTGTCTGCTATGATGTGTTCTTCTTTACAACAAAAAAGCAATCTTGACTTCTGTAACTTCTTCTTGAGGCACTCTCAACCTTTGCTTCAAAAACAAAACCAAAGACCCATAATGCTCAGCTCCTACAACAAAGTTTGTTATTGCCAGTGGTGGGTAACGCTAATCCAAAAATTAGTTCCGCTATTTCTAAAGCACTAATTTATTTATTTAGGTCCGCAATTTCAAAAGCACTAATGTCTTGTGAAAATTAGGGGAAGCTAATTCTAATCCGCTAATTAAATTCAACAATTGGTAGCAGCAAGTTATGCAATATTTGCACTACACTGCCAACTAGCGGTGCATGAACTGTTATACAGTAAGTTGTTTGAGTTTCAGAGTATTTAGTTTGGTTCTCTTCAACAGGTTTGACAAGGACAAAATGTACCCATTCCAAAGTCTGTTAGCTAAACTGCTGACATATTTGGCTGTTTTTTTTTTCTTCTTTTGTTACTTTTAGTACCACTAGATCGCATGTGTCAAACTCAAGGCCCGTGGGCCAAATCCGGCCTACCATAACCGTTTCTGTGGCTCTCTACACCCTAGAACTTCAAGATAACAGTTGTAAGCATGTTGCTCTCAGGTGGTGGGTCCCCATCCCTACACTCCCTGGTCTCTCTGTTAATTGTCTTGCTTATCTCCTCCATTTTGTTGTCCAGGTGTTTGTGATTGTCATGCTGTGTGTTCATGTACCTGTATATAAAGTCAGGGATTTTTTAATTGATAAAGCTCTGTATATGTTGTATAACACAATCATTGTTCCACATTTAATCTATTGTATTGAGGTTTGGGGAAAAGCATGCAAAACAATTACAAAGCCTGTTTTTATTTTACAAAAGAGAGCTGTAAGAGTAATCACCAGAAAACATTTCAGTCACCCATCAAACACCTTGTTTCTTCAGCTAAATTTATTGAAATTCCAGGAATTGGTAGAATATAGTATTTTATCAGTTATGTATAGGGCTCATAATAACACATTACCTTTAAATATCCAAAGAAATTTTATAAAAAGACAAAGTTATTACAATCTCAAAGGGACAGATATTCATCAAACCACAATTCAGAACCAGCTTAAAGGGACGGTCTACCTCAATTCAGGGAGTTGGATTGTGGAATGTTCTGGAGAGTGATGTTAAAAATGCAAAATCAATGTACAGGTAGTCCCCGAATTACGAGCGCTCTGATCTACGAGGTTCCAGACTTACGAGCTGGCGAATTTTTGGAAAAAACGCAAAAAATACTGAGTTTTCATGTGTTTTTTCACCACAGTTAGTTAGCTAAGCATATGGACACACGTTTCCGATCATTTTTATGCACTCATAAGCAGTTTTTGGATGAAAATAGAGTGTTTTTAGTCGCGCTAGCGAAACCGTTCCAATTTACGAGCGAAATTTCGGACTTACGAGAGACATGGCAACCGTTCCAAATTACGAGATTTCCGGTTTACGAGCGCCTCGTTGTAACGGATCTCGCTCGTAAATCGGGGACTACCTGTATACATTTAAGAAAAAGGTCAAAAAGGACTTGCTCAAAAACTATATATGATGTAGCTTAGTGTGTTTGTGTACTTATGTTGTACTTATGATGTATCTTAGTGTGTTTGTGTATTACATTGGGCAGCATGGTGGCACAACTGGTAGAGCTGCTGCCTCTCAGCGAGCAGGTCCCCGGTTCAAATCCCGGTCCAGGGGCCTTTCTGGGTGGAGTTTGCATGTTCTCTCCGTGCATGCGTGGGTTTTCTCCGGGTGCTTCGGTTTCCTCCCACAGTCCAAAAACATGCATGTTAGGCTGATTGGTAACTCTAAATTGACCTTGGGTGTGAGTGAGACAGGTCCCTCTTGTAAATGAGTCCTCGTGGCTCAACGAGGCTAGCCTGTGTAAATAAAGGTTGAATGAATGAATTACAGTTAGAAAAATTAAGTAGAGTTATTCATTTTGTGATGTAGTTTGAAGGTTATCATTGGTTGAACAAACTGTGAAATAAGGGGCAGATATAATAATAAGATATCATCTTCTTTCTGCTCCTTTCATTTTATCCTACTTGTATTCTTGTATCTGATTAAACTGTTTTGTATTGTTCTTTTAAAATGAATGAATAAACATCAAATCAAATAAAAAATAAGTCTGTATCTCTGTGTTTATCGTTGTCCTGGCATTGTCTCCTGTTGCCTCTGTCTCCTGAGTTCCTTGTGATTCCCTGNACACACACTTATGCTAATGTTATGCGAGGACACAAAGGAGCATCTCGGGAACCTGGTAAAAAACAAGTTCAAGCCTAACTAGCAAGTACTAAAGGTATAGTAGCTTCATGGTTGCCTGTATGCTGAAGTTTTCCAACTGTCTTGTGATCCAAACAAACAAAAAACTGATGTAGATTAGTGAGAGCATAACAAATGGAGCTTGGAGCTTATTTTTGGAGCTTATTTTTATATAGCGCTTTCTAGCCCCCTGTGAGGAGCCCCAAAGCGCTTTACAATACCAGCCATCCACCCATTCATTCAGACATTCATACACCGGTAGTGGTAGCCTGCCTTGCAAGGCGCCATCCAGACCTACCGGGAGCAACTCAGGGTTAAGTGTCTTGCCCAGGGACACAACGACACATGGTGGGCGGATGCGGGATTCGAACCTCCAACCTTCCGATCAGGGGTCGACTGCCATTACCACAACACCACGGCCGCCCAACAAGGTTGTCACATGTGAAGGGGTGTGGCTAAAAAGGTGTGGGGTATTATGTTCAGATGATGACTATGACATATGCTAAAGTGCTAACTGAAATGACAATTACTTTGTATATTACATTGTGAAAATCTAGTTTTTGACCATCACTCAAAGCTGTGGCTCAACATAATACAACCAATTTGAATAAAAATATTCCAACACAATTTATTTGATTTCAAAGCTTTATTTCAAAGCTCTGTTTATTAGCTCTGTTTATTAATATTATGGCTTATCTTATTACAGCATCTTCCCTTTTATTTTTCTATTTAGTTCAGCCTGGTAAACCATTCTGTGTCTGCAGCAGATTTGAATTTCCACCCTGAAGTAGTGAATGAGCTCTGACACTGCCTCAGGGTTGCAAACGTAAGTTTGTCTGCACCCAGAGAAACGACAGCCTCCATTTGTCTTGTTCAGAATTAGTAATTCATCCACTGGAAAAGATGCTCTGACTCAACGCTGACTTACAACTGTACAAAACACAATTTTCAGGTAGAAGGAAAACGCAACTCGACTTTTATAATGTGCTCTTGTTTGTCATCTCTTCCAGCCACTTAACTTTAGTCTAATGGATTTTTGTTTTACTTCTTTACTTTCCCTGTATTTAATATGGTTAGAATGTGGGCTTTAGACATGCGTCACTGCTCTTGCAGCCTTATCACTCATCCTAGAGCAAATTAAGCTCATTATAATCCATTAGTGAGTGTCTTAGGGTTCCCTGTAGGCTGAAGGAAAGCATCTCTCATCTCAAAGCTCAGAGAAAGCTGGTAGCCTTAAGAAATACCATAAAATCTAATACTTTCTGAAATTGCTGCTGAGGCCAGGGGAGCAGAGTTACCAGACAGCAAAAAGCATCATCTTCTGAGTAGCTAGACCAGATGTAAGACAAGAGTCACAAGCCTGTAGTTAAGTCTGTGGTGAGTTCATTGAAAGCTTGTCTGAGGCTTAAGAACTGGTGGATTGTTTTTTTTCTTATACAGTACTCCCATCAAAGAAAAGACGTATAGGGGATAGGATTGTAATGTTTCTGTTAGCATCATGTGTAAGACATCTAGTTTAAGTTGTCCTTTTAAAAAAAATCAGTCAAAATTAACAATACTAGTAATTCAGACATTCCAATTCCTCAGAAAGAGACTGGTGGGAATGTGTTCAAGTTGTTCACTATGAACCGTTGTCTGCCTGCAAAGGCCGACTCCCTGGAAACTGCCAGAGAATTAGTCCCAGTGCTGCGATCAAACTACAGCTCAGCTGGAAAGATCCAACAGTCTTGTCATGTTCTATTTTATACCCCTCTTCCCTATTTTTCTCACATTTTCTCACTTGTTTTAAAGTGTACTATACAGTACCTGTAGCCGTCTAATGCAATGGCTCATTATCAAGCCTGCCCCTATCTCATCTCTGATGTCAGTGTAGTCATCACACAGCAGGTCCTTTTCCTGTTAACAGAGATGTACAGCTGGAGAAATGGGGCAAAAACTGTCTTCCTGTTAAACAGAGTCACAAAACCTCTGGAGATCAGTGCTGAAACTTTAGTGCAAAATATTTGGCTTTATCAACAGAGATCCATCTATAAAAATCAGAAAATCTTCCTTATTCAAAGTGAATACCCAAGAGATAAAGTTTCTGGAGAGAGCTCCATTTAGACATGGGCTTTGCAGAGACTGCATCAATACATGGAAAGTTATTTTCTACTCTTCCCTAAAAGTTAGACAAATAAAACTGCCTTAAGATGGATCAGTAAAGTTATGCTGAATAAAACAGAGAGAGTGATTCTCTAATCTGAAAACAACGTTGTCTTCCATACTAAATACTGCCTTCTGGCCAAGTTTTAAATACTTAAAATGACCTTGGAATGGTTAATGTTTCTTTTGACATAGATTTCCTTTTTAAAGAGAATGAAGACATTTGTGTAATATATATGAAGTACAGTGGATAAAGTACAATAAAAATCTTATTTGAATGTATATTCACAGTAAAAGTAGGACATGGGATATTCAGCTATGTTTCAGTGTCACAAAAACATTCCCCTAATCTTTATACTTTTTGAAAAAGTAGTCAGTATTGTATTTTTCTATTGAGTTTAAATCATACCCTGCTCTGTCTGCATTGACAAGTCTCAACATAGTGCAGACAAAGACAGTGATTTGAACACTGAATGTGGTCTTTAAGTCTAGCTTCATTGCAATCAAACCACAACATATCTGAAACCCTTTTGCACTGAATGAAGATGCTGCTAAGACCAAAAAGCCAAAATGTGAATAGACCATGTGAGACCTTTAGATTTGTCCTAAAGACTTCATAGGCTCTCCTTTAATTGGAATGTAACATGACATGTTCTTAATGGGTTTGAGCTTGCACAACTGTTTCATAGCAAGATATTAGTGGTTTCTTATTGTGGTGCCAGTATTTAAGGCCCTGGGTGGAAGGAAGCAGTAATACTGAAATTTAATCCCTGACACTGTGCCCTTGTGCATCAACGTGGCTTGGTTGAGAATTTTAAATAGCAATGGCCTCATTTTGAAGCTACAACCGTAGTCCTGACATAAAAGCAACTTTGCAAAGATATCTAACATGGGATTTCATTGTGTTGTGGTTAGATCACTCCAGTCATATATATNTAATTTGTATAAATCTGTATCAATGAGAACTTCTGCTTTGCCAAGATAATCCATTCACCTTACAGGTGTAGTATATCAAGATCGGTTATGCAATTGGCATGCTGGCTGTAGGAATGTCCACCAGAGTTGCTACCTGTGAATTGAATGTTCATTTCTCTTGTCGTGCAGGTGAGCCGTTTGCCGATTTCAATGTTGTGAGTCATGCAGGCCATATTGGTTGTGGGCTTATGGTATGGGCAGGTGTGATAATGGACAATGAGCACTGGTGCATTTTATTGATGACATTTTGAATGCACAGAGATACTTGATGAGATCCTGAGGCCCATTGTTGTGCAATTCATTCACAACCATCACCTCATGTCGCAGCATAATGCACACCCTCAGCCCCTTGTACATATGAAATTTTCTCCCCTGGGACCTGGAAGGTTACCCTGTGCTTGAACTGGGTTTTCTACCTCCACATTGCCATCTGATTGCCAGTGGTGTAATGGGTCCTTTGCTCTTTTCCTCCTGCTTCTCAAGATTTCCAGGGAAAAAGAGATGATGAGTAATCACACTAGCAGAGGACGCTTATGCTGTCTTTAGCTGGTGTTTTCATCTACCGTAAACACCGGTGTATAATACGCTCTGGTGTATAATACGCTTTGGCCAATATTTGGAAATAAATCAGAAAAATCGGTAGATAATACGCTTCGGTGTATAATACGCGCTGCCGTGACAGTCTTTTTTATGGCCACTAGATGGCGCCAGGATACGCCTCCAGGTACAGTCTGCAGGTAAACAGACTACAGGGTGCATTAGCGCCCATAGCGGCCGAAACTGGTACTGCACCATTTTTAGGCCAAAATGAAAAACAGCGAATCAGAGCCAAAAATGGGTCTAAAAATATGGGAAAAAATCTGTAGATAATACGCTTCGGTGTATAATACGCAGGACATTCAAATGAGCAATAAAAGTGCGTATTATACACCGGTGTTTACGGTATCTGTCCAGTGGTAACATCAGGCTGATGTTTCTACATGTGACATTTTTCTTCTCAGGCTGTGCTCTCTACATACCTTGTAGAGAGCGGCTGGGAAATGCCTGTTTTTTTAAGGCAGATGTTCTCACTTGCATTTTGCTGAGCATTTCAAGGGCGTGAATGAATTAGGTTCCCATAGCATATGTTGCACAGAGAGAACCATACTGAAAGGGAACTGAAAGTTATGCACCATAACTCATGTTCCCTGAAGGAAGGGAACGAGGTGCAACATATCTGGCCCTTTTCAATGCTGAAAGCTCGGTGAAGTGCATTTTAGAGAAAGATGGATGGGCGTCAGCGGCTTAAATGCCCAGAGGGAGGGGCCTCTGGCGCGACGCTGACGCCCTTGCCGTAAAGGCGTGAGTGTATTACTTCAGGTAACCGCGCAGAGGCGCAGATTCCCATAGCATATGTTGCACCTCGTTCCCTTCCTCCAGGGAACATGAGTTATGGTGCATAACTTTCAGATTTGGTACCTGGATGATTGAGCATGAATTTTGTTGCCTTTAACCACTTTGGCTGTGGCTGCCTGCCTGCATGGGAGGAGTGAACGAGGGACAGGACGGCCCCCAGCCACTTAAGGTGTTTACTGCTTGGTGGGGAAACAGTTTACTGGAACTTATCTGACTGATGAAGCCCTCCAGATGGAGGGCAAAACGTTTCTATTAAAAAAAAAACTGTCCAGATGACCTGACTGAGAATTATTGGATATACAATATTTGGTTTATTTAAATTTGTATGAATCTTTTGTTAATTAGGATCAAAGTTCAACAGAAAAGTGGGCAGACAACTTCAAGTCAAAAGGAACATTTTCATAATTTTATAAAGACACCCTTCGCTGCCTGTTCTGGTCTGCCTATATCAGCGCTGTTCCAATCTTTGCTATTCATCATTTAACTTGTTCTTTCAAAGACACAAACCCTGTTGCCCTTGCATCCTCATTACTTTGCCGACTTCTGAGTCTAAATATGCACTCAATGTGAAGCCTCAGGTGAGAGACAACTCCTCTGAGTTCTGCACTTGAAAACTGCTTTTATTCTTTCACCAGAGAGAGAGAGACAACCCATGTGTGTCAGACTAACATTTTCCTGTCTGCACTACTGTGTTTTTTCCTGTGTGATGATGGTAGAAGAGGAGTTTTTTTTTTTCTTTTTGACAAAGTTTGCCCCTTATGGCTAGTAGTGCTCCCATCAGTCATGCTCAAAAGTCTTCTTCTACCTTTGTTGGGCCTGCCATGTGTATGAATTTGAAAGAGGTTTGAGCCTGCAGAAAGGATGAGCCTGCAATGTGTCTATAATTCTGAACTGTTGCTTTTTCTGTAGCTTCAAAGTGGTCTTTCAGCATACAGATGAAAAATAGTGTCACCTTGGTGTAATAAATCCAAGGTATGATTTTTTTTTCTCATCATTGGGGAGAAATTTCTCTTTTTTTCCTTGGTGAATTGGAGTCATACAAAACACACTAGATAATTATGTTCCTGTGTACGCTTCAAATTCAGGTGTTTTTATCTAAAACATTAAAGTGACACATTTGCTTTCAACAGTCAAATGTAACAGATGTAATTTCTCTCATTATATTGCATTGTGTTTCATATTAGAAGCACAATTTATTTTGCACTTTTAAAAATCGGTCTGCTTTTATGAATAATTTTACTGTATGTTGTCCATTTTCCCAATTACAGTACACATAATGACAGTGGAGTTGATAAGCGTGGTTTGTTCAAGATTGACTGTGCAGGTTTTTTTTTTTTTTTTTCACATATTGTGAGTCATTGTGAAAATTAGTCATAGCCTTTCTTTTACCTGTTGACTCATAATTTGGTCAGTGGACAGATTGCAGCCAGAGTTGATCTGAGTCTCTGGAACTTTATAGGTTCCATGAATGGTTTATGGGTGCACATGTTTAGGTAAAAAAAAAAGTAAAAGTTGTTTGTAAAAGTTTGAATAGTTAACCATTGTTATGAAATACCCTTTCACGCCCACACACATGCTAACAATTAAGTTCAAACTATTTACAGTATTTGTTCTTCCACCCTTTGTTCATACAATGATACTTAATGTGGGATTTCAGAAGGTTCTTTAACCACTTCTTTGCAGCTCCAGAGTAGAAAGGTGGAGACTAATTATCTACAGCTGACTCTGGTCCTGGCTGATGAGCTGACAAGTATTTAAAGGACAACACCCACCGTGACAGTAACAATTCACCATATTGGACAATTACTGTAGTAGAATATGATGTCTATTTTCATTTTTGCATTTGGGCCAGGCGAGTAAAAAAATAACAACAAAAAAACAACGTAGTCCCGGAAAACTCCGGAAACCCGTCCGAAGATTGCCGAAGTCCGGAGTGACGTCAATACAGGCTCCTCTCAGAAGGTAGGAGTGAGTTCGCGATGGAGGTTTATGAGGGTGAGAGCCTCGGATCCGCTCACAGAATATGATAGACATCAGTGTGCGACCACAGGATTAATCAACAGGCAGATTTATTAACAAGGGAATGTTAAAAATGTTTCACTTTTTTTTCCCTCTCTCTCTCTCTCTCTCTCTCTCTCTCTCTCTCTCTCTGAGCATCGGAGGTGGTGCTGTTGTCTGCGCACGCTGATCACTGCAGCCAGCTGTACATTATTACTGAGGAAATATTAAAAATGACACGACAGGACAGGACTACTTGTAAAAGTTACTTTCGCCTTTTTTTTCTCTCTCTCTGAGCATCGGAGGTGGTGCTGTTGTCTGCGCGCGCTGATCACTGCAGCCAGCTGTACATTATTACTGAGGAAATATTAAAAATGACACGACAGGACTACTTGTAAAAGTTACTTTCGCTTTTTTTCCCTCTCTCTGAGCATCGGAGATGGTGCTGTTGTCTGCGTGCGCTTATCACTGCAGCCAGCTGTACATTATTACTGAGGAAATATTAAAAATTACACGACAACTTGTACATGTCTGACGTCTGTCCCACGTCGCGGTCCAGGTCAGCTCAGCTCCACGCCACGTTTGGAGCAACGCTCCGGCTTCATTTCTGAACAAGTTTATTTGAACGGGACCTACCCGCTTTCAACTGTTGTCTTATGAATGACCCGAGGAGGGTTAGATGTCAGGACTAGTAGCACTGGTCTGTGCGGGAATAGCGCGGGTTTGACTTATGAAAGGGGTAAAAAGCCGAGCCGACTTCATGAGGAAATTAATGAATTTGTTGCGAGCGAGCGAATTAACTAGTGTCCTACGTGGATGCGCGACCTCTAAATATTTCCTGGTGCAGTTGTGGGTACAGCTGGACCAGCGCTCTGTTTTTATTTATTTTTTTAGAACTTTTTAATAGGATATAACACCGCTGCAATAATGAAGCTACGTTGATGCATGCTTGTTATAACTCCGCATGCATTCAAGGTGGAAACTTCAGTGACGTCAATGCCCATATATGGAGATTTGAGATTTTCATTAATGAAAAGTGCGTTATAAATTGAATTCATTATTATAATTATTATTATTAGAGGGGCAGATTTTCCCGGAGCTGCTGCTAAAAACTGCTAAAAAACATGAAATAACACATTTAGCGTTATTTCTCTACAATATAAATAAACACTCCTGTTTTATTATTTAATTAACTACTAAATATTAATGGTGATGGAATTTGAAAACATGGTGGGTCATGCCCTTTAAGCCAAAACGCATCACCAAATAATAAAAAAAGGCCTGTATGTGTCTTAAAGGCAGTCTTCCACTCATCTCCTTTTCTGATTCTGACCAAGTGTTAGGCAATGTGGAGGTCAAGTTCATTGAATATTTTGGCAGAGTGAATGAAATTTATTTTTCACAGTGATTTGAGTTGATTTAGACCACAATAATCAATGCAAGGTCTGAGGGTTTTATCTTTCTTTTCCATGGGAGAAGTAGAAAAGTTGAAAATGCCTGAAGCAAGGGATTCTTCATTATAAGTCCTAATTGTCTCCTTCTCTGGACCAGACAGGTTGTAGAATCTGCTAGAAGGCAATGGTGTCCAAGAATGAGATCAATGGCACAATCATATTGTCTGTGAAGTGGAAGGGAAAGGACCCTTTGCTGAATGCTTTGGCAATATTGTGGTATATGGGTGGCATCTTCATCAGATCAGGCTTGTTTATAGACTCACACTTATCTGACTGTCGAACACTTCTCCATACATTTTGATTCCAACCATGTACTACGGTAATCTTTCAGTCTAATTTACTATAGGATTTTTTATTTTTTTCCCCAGCCAGGAGTAACCAATAATCACATGAGAAGTAGGGGAGGAAAATACAAAATACTCACCATGTTCGTGATCATTTCTGGAGATCACAAAATGAAGTCTCCCAGTCTTCAGAGTTATTGTAGTTAAGGTTTTTCCTGTGAGGGCAGCTATAGATATGGGATGATACAAATTTGTAACTGGTCCAACAGTTCCTCTTATACGATTGTTTTCTGTTCCAGAGTCAACTAGGGACAATATAGGGAGGTTAATATTACTCGTGCAAATGGTTGTAGGTAAGAGTATTTGTCCAGGAAGAGCAGAAAAATGTCCCACCAGTATCTCCTGGCTCACTGGTGGGACCAGGCTTTTACCCAAACCGGGTGATGAAGTGTCCCTTTTAAACACAATAAATACATTGTTTAGACTGAATGTCTTTCACCAGGGGAAAGATAAGTTCTTCCAAACTTCATGGGTTTAGGCTCTGGCTCTGATGGAGAAAAATAGGAAGAAGATGGTGAGAGATCTTTCCAGTTGTATGTCCATATGATGAGGATTGTTTTAGTGTGAAGGTCCAAGACAAACTCAGGCTGGACGATGGTAGGTCTCAAAGTTGAACACATAAAACAGATTCTCATCTGTGAGGAGCACAAGTAAAACATCTTAATTTGCACTAGGAACTCTGGCCTCTCTTTGAATACCATAATTTGACTATTTCTTTGTGGCATCCTCTGGCAGCCTTGGTCCTTAAATACAACAAGGTGACTCATTAGAGGAATGAGCCACATCCGAGGAGAAAAGAACTCATCCCCGGAGGAGCTTCAGAAAAGGTGATGTGAACACAAAAAATATTGGAATATCTACATACTGAAAAGGGGCATGCTATTTTACCCAAAATCTCTGGCACAGGCTGTGCATCTGACAAGATTATTGACATGAATTGAATATTGCATCAATTTTATTTCAGAAGTCGGTGCAATTGCCTCTAAAACACAAATCAACTGTGCCAACAATAAACACGTATAATGTGGCTCCATAGACAGACTGACTGACAGGTAAACCAGAAAAAAAGATGGGAATAGTGCCTCTGGAATTACAGTTGGAGGAAATTATTTCAGAGACATAATTTCCCTCAAGTCACGGGCCTGAGTAAAATTTGGAAAAGAAATTAAATTGCCAGCGGTGGTAAAAACTGCAATAGGTAGGAGTGCATGAGTAGAGAAATAACATTTTCATTTGTTTCTGCCCCAGTGGGAGACAAGCAGTCTTTCAGTAAATACAGAAAGCACTGAGAATGTATTTATTCTGGTCAATGGGATATTGTTTTAATGTGCACTTATCAATTGCAGTGTAGAAGACAGGCTCCATGTACTGTAGTGACGTTTTGTTTTCTTACATTTAATTGTTTGCATCATCACACCAGTATTTCAATAATACATAGTGAATATCATGAAGAGGTAGCCTTTATTAGCCTGGTCATGTCTGTTGCTACTCTCTGGAATTTAGTTTTGTACTAAACATCTTTGTGATAACAGCTTGAAATTAAAATTTAATTTGTTAACCGGTCAGCATTGACAATGTATGTTAACATTTGTGTCATTGCAACAAGAACAAATCTAATATTTCCCTAATCCAGCTGCAGTGCAAAGGCATAGGGGTGCATGTATATATTTTAATTAAACTTTTGCAAAGTAATCTTTCATTGTGTTTCTATAACTGATTAACTTTTGGAATTGACCAGATTTCAGATGGTCACCACAACTTAGCAGCCTTAGTAAGTACAGAAATGGCTTTGACACAACCATCCATCCATCCATCCATCCATTTTTGTCCGCTTATCCGGGGTCGGGTCGCGGGGGTAGCAGCCTAAGTAGGAAGGCCCAGACTTCCCTCTCCCCAGCCACTTGGAGCAGCTCCTCTGGGGGAATCCCAAGGCGTTCCCAGGCCAGCCGAGAAACATAGTCCCTCCAGCGTGTCCTGGGTCTTCCTCTGGGTCTCCTCCCGGTGGGACATGCCCGGAACACCTCACCAGGGAGGCGTCCAGGAGGCATCCTAACCAGATGCCCGAGCCACCTCAACTGGCTCCTCTCGATGTGGCACAACCAGTTTTACAGATGTCAAGATACAGTTTTGATGTGAGAAAAGCTAAGTATGATCGCCAACACATACAGTACTCAAATCAAGCGCAACTCGAACCGAGCCTTTGGTCCAGCCCTTGGTTTTCACTGAGCAAGTGGCCAGGCCACCGGGAAATGTCCTGGTGCTTCTGAAGGCCAATCCACCTTGGGATTGGCTCAGTAACCATAGCATCAGTCTGTCTGCTCTGTTTTGTTGTGCTCTTAGAGTGTTTGGCATTTAGAACATTGTTAAGAACATTGCAAGAGTGTGGGAAGGGTTTACGTCTCTACTTTGTGGATTTTCACCTATTGTGGGGTCACCCGCTTCGGATGTTATCAGTACATTAAATGGCCCCTATCATTTATTATCACCCCCATTCCTATCGCTCAGAATGCCCCTACTGTGCCTACTATTAGGTACGTTGTCACCGTTACAAGTGATGACAGCAGGCTCCGTCTTTAGCAAAGTGTTACAGTTTCTAGTAAAGCCTCTGGCGTTAGGTTTAGGGTCTTGGTTAGGTTTAGGCACAAGGGTGAGGGGGTTGGGTTTAGGGTTGGTCCTCTGGGTCAGGTTTAAGGTTAGGTTGAGGAAAACTGTTACATAAGCTGAAAAAAACAAAAACGCTACACTTCCGGGTTGACGGAAACACGCTGCCTACTCACAGTGATTATAATGCTGATAACGTTCTTTTAAACATGCTAGTAGGTAGTAGGTTACCTATTCTCCACTACGAATGGGGATAATAACAGTTGATAACGCCCATTGTATGGACTGACAACATCCAAACCCGCTGGTGGGGCCGCCTGGAACGTAACCCCTGCGATGAGTGAGGGACTAATGTATCTATTTTTCAACACTTTGCCATTGCCTAATGGAATCACATTTAAGCAAAATAAGCAAAATATCTAATGGACCACTAGTCAGAATTTAATAAAACTTTCAGAAAACAAATTTTGGGTAAACATCTACCATTTAGTTAGCCTAATTAAAGATGGTTGTTACAGCCAATTTACCTTAGGGAACTCATACATGGCTATAACAGCCCATTTTACAGATGTGGGAGTAGCTGAGCATCATC
>JBBPBX010000880.1:55454-67356 GCA_038048925.1 Garcialebias charrua
AAATGAAGAGAAGGAGCCTGTTGGAAGGGACAAGCAAGAAGCAAATGATGATGGATACAAAAAACGAGAGAAAAAGGAGGATTCTCATTGGTGGACACGATTTCAGGTGTGAAACCATCAGTGGCATCATTGCTTCACTTGATAAAACAACACTTCATCTAGAACTAATTTAACATAATTTAGAAAAGTAAAACTGTTTTTTACTTTTTAGTTTGGTTTGTGAAGTTATGATGACTTAAGGTTGATGTTTTTAGTCTATTTTTTATAACATATAAATATTTGCCTATACAGTAGTCCCTCGCTACTTCACGGTTCGTTTATCGCTGACTCACTCTATTGCGATTTTTCAAAATAAGATTGGACATGGCACAATTGGCTGATTGATGCCACACAATCAGCATGGAATTTATTTTTTTATTTAAAATAGATTACAGCATTTTACATTATTTAGCACTTGTGCAGCAGGAGAAACTTCCTGCTGCAGCTGATCAGCTGTTCACCGTGCAGAGTGGAGAAGTGGGCGTGGCCTAGAGCGCTTGCAGGTGGCAAAAAGCAGAGAAGGCATTGAGCTGAATTCATAACGTGCTCTTTTAGAGCGTTTAGAGTTTAGAAACATTGTTTAGAATATTGTAAGAGTGTGGGAAGAGTTTAAAATATATATATAATTTTTTTTTTTTTTTTTGAATGTCCAGAGGACCAGACTTAGCTTTTTTAGATTTTTCTACCTGGATTATTGAGCATGCATCAGGGCCGTAATATATGTTTATATATAAATACTAAAATAAACTAATACTACTTGTACTATTCCTGCTTCAGGGTACGGCTCCCTCGCGATAAACGATGGACTACTTTGGTTCAGTTGCCAGCTGTCTTTGCTAAACTAATTAAGTCAACTGGAGGACAGTGCAACAGTCTTTTGTTTTAGTGTAAACAGTGTCTTTATGTCGAATAGAAGTGCAAACACGTGTGACAAAATACCAATCAGGCTACTATTCAGGCACTCTGCTCTTTTTCCACTAAATTTCACACATCAGAAATATTTTCCATTTGATGGAAAGGCCGTGCAGAACCTTGCAGTGGGTGCAGCCGGCATGGCCACTGCCTTCATGTACTTTCACTTCCGAGGAGTCGGTGTCCAGATCTCCTGGAAGGATTTTGTGCACCGTTACTTGAGCAGAGGCTTGGTGAGATTCCCTTCATATCTCGTCTCCATGTTCGCAACAATCATATAAATTTATTTGTGCTCTCTGCGCAGGTTGGTCACATCGAGGTCGTCAATAAACAGTATGTCAAAGTGTTCCCAGCCGATGGAGTGAACTCATCAGAGGTGGTTAGTAAGAAGAGACCTCCACAGAGGCTGATTGTCATCTGAGGAGACACTTATTGTGTTAAATGAGGTGATGTGTTTGGTTTGTGTGTTCCAGAGCTTTTTGTGGTTTAACATTGGCAGTGTGGACTCATTTGAACACAACTTGGATTTGGTTCAGCAGGAAATGGGTCTGGACTCTACACAGAAAATACCCGTCTTCTACACCAGTGAAAGTGATGAGTGAGAGATGGAACTGAGGAACTTTTAAAAATAAAAAATAAAAAACTTGTGGACTTACCTACTAATATATATACATATATATATTTTTTCTTTCTTCCCACAGAACAACTTTTTTAAGGGTCTTCCCAACCTTACTCCTGGTGGGCTTTTTGTTTTTTGCGATGCGGCAGGGTCCAATGGCTGAAGTGTTTGGGGACAGTTTAAAAGGAAACCCCTTCAGGATGAGTAAATCCAAACTCAAGATTATCAAAAACAACATGGGTGTTTGTTTTAAGGATGTAGCAGGATGTGAAGAGGCCAAGCAAGACATTCTGGAGTTTGTCAGCTTCCTAAAGAACCCAAGTCAGTATCATGACTTGGGAGCCAAGATCCCAAAGGTCTGTTAATTTTAATACTAGATGCATGATTCTTGGGTAATTTTTCAGGTAATGTCTTTATGATGATTCAAAAAGGCGTTCAATACAAGATCAACTGGACTTTATTTGTAACAGAAAAACGTTTCGACTCCCATCCGGGAGGCTTTCTCAATTCCATGAACAACTGTACGAAGTTTGGAGTTATAACAGAACCACGCACCATCATGTGTAAGTTTCAAGTTTCATCTTTATGATGATGTTGTGGTGAAGAGGGAGCTGAGCTGTTAGGCAAAGCTCTCTGTTTACTGGTCAGTCTACGTTCCTACTCTCACCTATATGGTCACGAGCTGGGTAGTGACTGAAAGAATGAGATCATGGATACAAGCAGTTGAAATGAGTTTCCTCTGCAGGACAACTGGACTCTCCCTTAGACATAGGGTGAGAAGTTCAGTGATCTGAGAGAGACTCAGAGTAGAACTGCTGCTCCTTCACATTGAGAGGAGCCAGTTGAAGTGCCTCGGACATCCGGTAAGGATGCCCCCTGGATGCCTCCCTGGGGAGGTGCTTCGGTCATGTCCGACTGGGAGGAGACCCCGGGGAAGACCCAGGACACGCTGGAGAGACTCTGTCTCGTAGTTGGCCTGGGAATGCCTTGGGGTCCCCCCAGAAGAGCTAGAAGAGGTGGTTGTGGACAGAGATGTCTGGACCTCCCTGCTCAAGCTGCTGCCCCCGCGACCCAACTTCAGAACAAGCGGAAGATGATGGATGGATGGATGGATGGATTGATAGATGGATGGATGGTCTTTATGATGGCGGCATGGTGACACAATTGGTAGAGCTACTGCCTCTCAGCGAGAAGGGCGCCGGATTGAGTCCCGGCTGGGGACCTTTCTGGGTGGAGTTTGCATGTTCTCTCTGTGCATGCATGGGTTTTCTCCGGTTTCCTCCCACAGACCAAAAACATGCATGTTCGTCTGATTGGTAACTCTAAATTGGAGAGAGTGAATGGTTGTTTGTCTCGTTCATCTCCATGTGTCCCTGTGATGGACTGGAGACCTGTCCAGGGTGTCCTCAGTCTTTCGCACAGTGACAGTTGGATATGGGCACCAGTGACCCCCCATGAGCCAAAAAGTAGGAAGCGAGTAAAGATAATGGATGGATTGATGGATGTCTCTCTGTTTTCAGGGAGCTTTGTTATCAGGTCCACCTGGAACGGGGAAGACTTTGCTGGCCAAGGCCACAGCAGGAGAGGCCAACGTCCCCTTCATCACAGTCAGCGGCTCGGAGTTCCAGGAGGTTTTTGTTGGTGTGGGCCCTGCAAGGGTCAGTCCTAAATGGTTTTGTATGGCTGCACCATCCTCACACAGGAGTTGCTTGGATTTTTGTGTTCATGATCCAAGTTTCACTTTGCTTTCCTAGATAAGAGATGTGTTTGCCACAGCTCGCAAGATCGCCCCTTGCATCGTTTTCATTGATGAGATCGATGCAGTCGGCAGGAAGAGGGGCAAAGGGAACCTTGGCACCCAGAGTGAGCAGGAAAACACTCTGAACCAGTTACTTGTGGAAATGGATGGTGAGCAGTTATAACATCTTATTCAGGTCTTTTTTTAAATTCTGGATACATTTCACAAAGCCAAAGTGTGCTTCTTGTCTTTGTGAATGTAGGATTTAATAGTAGCACTAATGTCGTGGTGTTAGCTGGCACCAATCGAGCTGATATCCTCGACCCTGCTCTGATGAGGCCAGGACGCTTTGACCGACATATATATTTGGGTAAAATGTCTTGTTGTTTAATTCCCTTTTATTGTAGGCACATCACATTACATGTCATTCAGTTTGCTCTATGCAACAAAATTAGAATTTTTTTTAATTTTATGTGGAGATTTTTTTGTTCCATTCCTGTTTTGTTTAGTGATGCTGAATGCTGTACACAAGGTGCCATGCTACAAATGCAGTTCCCTGTCTCTGGTGTGCACATTTTCACATAACGTTATTATTTTTTTCTGCTTGAGATGAGGTGCTGAACTCAACCTTGACTCCATCTTGTTACAAAAACCATTGCACATTGCATGCTTTGGTCTTTGATGGAAATGTTTGATCTTCTTGTTGCCTGCTGCTAAAATCTAATTTACTTGATGCTTGCAGTGCATGGTGGGTAGGAGGACTGGTTTTCTCTCTGACAAAGACAATATGGTCACAATGAGAGAGCTGTTTTTTTATTTTATAAAAATGATGAAAACTGAAAGCCAACAATTTGACTCCTGTATACAGTTGACAGTTGAATGATGCCACACAGTCTCATTGTTTTTTCTTTTTCTTCACTCAACATTTATTTGTCCAGGTTAGTCTCATTAAGTCACGAGGATTAATTTAAACTATTAACAGCCATAAAATGCATATAAAATTAAAATTAAAATAAAAACACAATAAAAACAGCTACATTATGAAACGAGGTAAAATACTAAAAACAGGAACGTGTCTGCATGGATTTTTTAAATTGAACTTAAAGGTGGGGTATGTAAGATTGTAATGTAGTCTGTAACTTTTCAAACAATATATTTTTAACATATTTCTTCACTCTGTCACTATCTACTGACAGACTGATGTTAGACAAAGTAATCTCTGAAAAAAACTATAGTCCCCTTGCTTCTCTATCAGCATTTATAAAAACACTGAAAACACAAGAGTGACCCGGACAATGACCAGCCAATAAAAACAGAGTTGTTTGTCACGCCCCAACCCACGCCCCCACCTGTCCCAGCCGCAGCTCGTTCTCATTCAAAGGATTGCAAAGCGATGCAGGACTGTTTTTTATGTGACACAAAATGTATTAAATATCCCTTCTTTATCCCAGAGCTGGACTTTTATTTAGTTTTTTTGCCAAAAGTCAAGTGATCGCTTCATCCTTCACTGACAGGAATGAGGAAATGGATTTGTCACGACTCACGAGCGAATTAAAACATGTCCAACGTTGCTTCGTGAACCTCTGCTGATTTCTTCTGGTTTTTGTGTTGTTGGATGAGTGATTCGTGGTTTTATTAAATTTTTTAAACAGTTATATTATCATATAAACACAGAACTTCGGAGCGCAGAGACAGGAGGAGGTGGAGCATTCCAGACATTCCAGACCAGCGCTGACAGACATGAGGAAGTCACGAGCGAATTAAATCATGTCCAAACGTTGCTTCGTGAACCTCTGATGATTTCTGCTGGATTTTGTGTTGTAGGACTAGCGCTCCATGGTTTTATTTTATTTTATTAGAAGGTTTTATTACCATAAACACAGAATATCGCAGCGGCTCTGAGCAGACACACAGCAGGGGGCGGAGCAGATCCCAAGTTCAGCAGAAGCACGGACTGTGCCATATATGGCTCTGAGGGGAGGGAGCAGAATGCTTTTCTGCGCTGAAAATATTTCTAAGTCCCAGAGTGTTCAAATATCGCAGACCCTACCTTTAACAGTTGTTTAAAATCCTTTAGAGTTGAACTTCCGGCTGAATGGCGGTGGGATAAGTTGTGTTCAGGTGCGCTCCTGCGGAACTGGCCTGTTTTCCAACTAATGCCTGGCACTTTCTTCCGATTTTGACCGCAAACAACAGACAACTTACACATTCAACGCATATCTCCTGTTCGATCGCCAAAATGCCACCAAAGCCTGCTAAAGGAGCTAAAGGAGTAAGTTCGATCGAAGCTCACCTGTGGCCTGCTCCTCGTGGCGGAACCTCGAGCTATCCTGGGTCACCTCCTTCATCTGATGCAGCAGCTGCCGCTACAGTTTGTGACGTCGGCAGCCTCAAACAGGAGCTGCTGGTGGCTCTCCGAGAGGACTTTACTGCTATAATTAAAGCAGAATTCCAAGCCGCTCTGGGTGAAAGTCTCTCGTCGATCAACGCCGAGCTGTCCGCCTTCAAAAATGAGCTATCATCGGGGCTAGCTGCAGTGCAGGAGAACTTCACGGGGCTAAAGCTAACGGTAGCAGAGGTGGAGAAGTCAGTCTCTACCTGCACAGATGACATCGTTAGCCTCCAGAAAAAAGTCGAGAGCCTCACGAAGACGGTGGCACAGCTGGAGGATAAATGTGACGATTTTGAATCCCGGTCCCGACGTCAGAATATCCGGATTATCGGTGTCCCGGAGGATGACCCTTCATCGGCTACAACGGCTGCGGTCTCCCGGATGCTAAAGGAGGCCTTCGGCTTCGAGGAAGACCCGCTGCTGGATCAGGCTCACCGCATCCCAGTACCCAAACCGAAAGCAGGCGAGCGGCCCCGTCCAATTGTGGCTAAGCTACACTACCACACGGACTGTGTGAAAATCCTGGCGAAAGCGAAGGAGCAGCAGCAGATCAAAGTGAACGGTACAAATATCTTTGTGTTCCCCGACTACACTGCCAGAACGGCTCGCGCGCGGGCCGCCTTCACTGAGTGTCGCCGCAAACTTCGCAACATCCAGGGTGTTCGGTTCGGCCTGCTCCACCCGGCCCGGCTGAAGATCACGCATGAGGGAACCACACGAGTGTTCACGTCCCCTGAAGAGGCGAGTGTGTACATCGAGTCGATTGCAAAATGAGAAATATAATTAGTGTACTTTGTTTTACACTCAGGGAATGTCAGTATTATTAGTCATTATTATTATTATTATTATTCACGTTTAAAAACATAATCAGAGTGCTCTGTTTACACCCACGGATTTAATGGGTAGCAATAATAATCAGTGTGCCTTTTCTTTCATGCTCAGGGAACATTATTATTATTAGTTATTATTATTATTATTATTATTATTATTCACGTTTAAAAATATAATCAGAGTGCTCTGCTTACACTCACGGATTTAATGGGTAGAAATAATAATCAGTGTGCTTTTTTATTTTATTTTTTATTTTTATTTTTTTATTTTTATTTTTTTTCTCATACTCAGGGAACGTCAGTATTATTAGTAACTATTATTATTATTATTCATGTTTTAAAAATATAATCAGAGTGCTCTGTTTACACTCACGGATTTAATGGGTAGAAATAATAATCAGTGTGCTTTTTCTTTCATACCCAGAGAACGTTAGTATTATTAGTTATTAGTTAGTCATTCGTGTTTAAAAACATAATTAGAGTGCTTTGTTTACATTCACGGATTTAATGTTTAGAAATATAATTAGCCAGCTTTTTTTTCTTTCTTCTTTTATTTTTATTTTTTTTCATAGTCGGGGAACGTTAGTATTATTAGTTATTATTACTATTCATGCTTAGAAATATAATTAGGGTGTTTTGTTTGCATCCACGGATTTAATGTTTATAATTATAATTACTGTGTATTGTTTGCATTCACGGTTTTAATGTTTAGAATTATAATCAGTGTGTTTTAATTACATTTAGGGATTTAATGTTTTGGATTATATGGTGGGCTTTGGTTCGCATTTGGGGAATGTTATTACTATTAGTTATTATTATTAACAATCACTGCTTTTTTAGTTGTTGTTTTTTTTTGTTGTTTGTTTTTTAAAGAGTTCTTGCTCTTCCAGATTAGTGCCTATTACATATTTTAAATTTTCTTTTCATTTAGCTAGTTCTGTGGGAGTCACCTGGTACAGGTTGTGATGTGGTGCCATTTGACCGTAAGGACAAGTTTTCTAGTGACTCCTGTTGGAGTCTGCACAGTCCCTTCATCTGGGGAAGGGCCAAGTGCGAGGGGGGGGGTTGGGTTTTTTTTTTGTTTGTTTTTTGTTTTGTTTGTGGGTTTTTTTTTGTGTTTTTTTGTGTTTTTTTTTTCTTCTCCTGGGGTGTGGGCGGGGATTGGGAAGGATGGCAATATTTTACAACCCTTATTATGAACAACAGGTCACATGGCTGTTGATTTGAAAGCTTCCTCGACATCATCTGCTGTCAGATTCCTAAGCTGGAATGTTAAAGGTCTTAACAATCCGGTGAAACGGTCTAAAATATATTCTCATATGAAACGCCTGAATCCAGACGTAATATTCCTACAGGAAACACATTTGCAAAATTCAAATCAGGTCAGGCTTAAATATCCATGGATTGGGGAGATTTACCACTCGAGCTTCAACTCAAAAGCCAGAGGAGTTGCCATACTATTTAATAAGAATATTCATTTTACAGCATCAAAAATAATGAAGGATACAAATGGCAGATTTCTTATAATCGCGGGCTCTCTGTTCCATACTCCCGTTTTATTAGTGAACATTTATGCACCAAACTTTGATAACCCAGACTTTATAAACAATTTAGTAAGCACACTTCCATATCTTGACACTCATCTGTTAATTTTAGCTGGGGACCTGAATTGTGTTATGAACACATCATTAGATCGCTCTTCATCTCGGCCCTGCACACAGTCTAATATGTCTAAATCTATTTTGGATTTTGTGTCCCAAAATGGATATGTAGATCCATGGAGGGCACAGAATCCACTAACAAGGACCTATTCTTTTTACTCGCAGGTGCACCAATCCTATTCCCGTATAGATTATTTTTTTGTTGACAGCTCTTTAATGCAGAGAGTCACTTCTTCTGAATACTATCCGATTGTTATCTCAGACCATTCTCCTCTAAGCATTGATATAAACTTTATAAATAAACCCCGTTCTAGTCCTCGTTGGAGATTTAATAGTCTCCTGTTATCAGATGAGCCATTTAATAAATTCATCTTATCAGCAATTGACGATTTCCTAATGTTCAATAAGAGCGATACAATTTCTCCCTCACTATTATGGGAAACATTAAAAGCCTATATTCGTGGTCAGATTATTTCTTTTTCAGCTAATGTCAATAAAAATCTACGCACTAAGATATCAGAAATATCAACAAAAATTCAGAATATTGACAGGCAAAATGCCGTTAATCCGTCACACGATTTGCTGAAACAGCGACAGGATCTTCAAATGGAACTTGATCTTTTAACAACATCTGATGCGGAGCGTCTCTTAATCCGATCTCGAGCCACTTATTATGAGCATGGGGAAAAACCAAGTAGACTTTTGGCACATCAACTGAAACGAAAGGCTAGCTCTCACACAATATCGCAAATCAAGGATCGATCGGGCAACCTTGTCTCAGACCCTGTCTCCATTAGTGACACCTTTAAAAAATTCTACTGCGATCTGTATAAATCTGAACTACAAGCAGACTCAAACGAGCTACTCGCCTTTCTTCAGAATATTGACATTCCTAGGATAGACAAATTGATTTCTGACCAACTTGAGGCTCCCATTAAATTAGAAGAAATATTAGAGTCAATTAAGAATATGCAAAGTGGTAAAACACCTGGCTCGGATGGTTTCTCTGCCGAATTTTTCAAAAAATTTAAAGATAAGATAGCCCCTCTTCTTCTCGAGGTTTATAATGAGTCATTCGGGCGTGGCCTGCTACCTCCCACCTTGACTCAAGCTTCAATCTCTCTCCTGTTAAAGAAGGATAAAGATCCTACTGCTTGCGAGTCTTATAGACCCCTTTCACTCTTGAATGTGGATTTTAAGATTTTGTCCAAAATACTCGCAACTCGGCTTGAGACAGTTCTCCCTCTGATTATCTCACAAGAACAAAATGGATTCATCAAAGGTCGCCAGTTGTTTTTTAATACCCGTACAATATTGAACACAATTTTTTCAACTCATTCCCCCAAGTCTCCTGAAGTAATCATTTCTCTTGACGCCGAGAAAGCTTTTGATCGAGTAGAATGGGAGTATCTCTTTGCCGCTCTTAATAGGTTTGGTTTTGGAGAGAGGTTTGTGTCCTGGATCAAACTACTTTATACATCTCCTCAAGCATGTATTCTTACTAATTCCATCCAATCGGACTATTTTTCGGTGGGGCGTGGTACTAGACAGGGTTGCCCTCTTTCCCCCCTCTTGTTTGCGTTAGCCATTGAGCCTCTTTCTGTTGCCCTAAGATCCCTTTCTTCTTTTCACGGAATCATCCGCTCTGGCGTCGAGCTTAAACTGTCCTTATATGCAGATGACCTTCTCCTGTATGTTTCTGACCCATTATGTAGCCTTCCCCCAATTTTAAATACTCTGGAAAAATTTGGATCGTATTCCGGCTATAAAATTAATTCACTTAAAACCGAATGCTACCCAGTGAATTCATTAGCTTTAAAGCTTAAGCCCTCTGATATCCCTTTTAGGCTCAGTCCCTCGGGGTTTAGATATTTGGGAATTAATATTACACGTACTCTGCCCTCGATGTTTTCTCAGAATTATACCCCACTAGTCTCCCAAATTGCATCAGACCTTCAGAGGTGGAACTCTCTCCCTCTTTCACTAATAGGCAGGATTAATATTATCAAAATGAATGTGCTACCTAGACTTCTGTTTTTATATCAAAACATCCCTTTGTTTCTGCCCAAACAGTTCTTCAGGTCCCTGGATCAGATGGTCTCTTCCTTTCTGTGGAATGGAAAGGCCCCCAGAATGAGACTTTCTTTATTACAACAGTTCACCACAAATGGTGGTCTTTCTCTACCCAATTTTACAATGTATTACTGGTCCTCGCATATTCATAAACTGAATTATTGGTTAAATTCACCGGATCTGATTTGGTGCAAACTTGAAGTTCAATCGATTTCTGCATCTTTTTCACCTGCCTCAATTATTTATTCATCATTACCAATTAAACTATCCTCTGTTACTACAAATCCTATAGTGCTTTCTACACTCAGGATCTGGTCACAATTTAGGTCCCATTTTAAATTTGTATTACCATCTAATAAAATGCCGTTATTAAAGAATCACATTTTCTCTCCAGCATCTACTAATGCTGCCTATAGAATTTGGCATGAGAGAGGTATTAGAACAATGAGAGACCTTTACGAAGATGGTTTGTTCCTTAGTTTTTCAGAATTGTCTTCTAAATTTAATCTACCCACTTCACATTTATTTCTTTATTTCCAAATTAGACATTGCGTTTCATCACGGTTTCCAAATTTTCCAACTTTGCCTAATGACCCACCATGGGTCGAATTCCTAGCTTTGAAGCCTAATCTGAAATCTCCTCTTTCTATTATTTATGGAAAACTTATGGCAATTGAGACCGACTCATCAGGTAAAACCAGAACTGCATGGGAACGGGAATTGGGTGTTGAACTGTCAGAGTCATGGTGGGATAAAGTTATTCTCAGCATACGCCAGAGTACACCATGTGCCAGACTACAACTAATACAGTTTAAAGTAATAAATAGAGTACATTTTTCAAAGTCCCGTCTATCAAAAATTTTCCATTCAATTTCAGATCAATGTGATAGATGTCAGGCCTCACCTTGCAACTTAAGTCATATGTTCTTCTTCTGCCCAAAATTACAAGGGTTCTGGAAATACTTCTTCTCCATACTCTCAGGAGTTTTTAAGATCCAGATTCAGAATGATCCACTTATTGCCATTTTTGGAGTTCCAGGGACCACACTTAACCTATCCCGCCAGCAGAGGGAGGTCCTAGCCTTCTGTTCTCTCCTTGCCAGGCGCTGTATTTTGCTCGCGTGGAAATCTCCCACACCTCCATCCACATCGCAATGGCTTAACACCGTAAGATCATTCTTGAAAATAGAAAAAATTTCATTAACAGTGAAAGGTAGTTCTGAAAAATTTACTTATAAATGGGCACCCTTTGTGTCATATGTAAAATCTTTGCCTTCACAACATACAGATTGATACCCTGATTCATGCTCAATGCACAGACTGATGGGACTAACTCATCACACTACCATGTGACTTAACTCTGAAGAATAAATGAATGGGTAAAACACTCGTTTCCTTTTAGTTTTTTGATGCCGTCCTATCCCCCCTCCTCCCCCTTTTTTTTTTTTTTTTTTTTTTTTTTTTTTTTTTCATTTCCTCTTGTTTTTGGTTAGGTTAGTGGGGTGTGATATGTTTGGTTGTGGGAGGGGGGAGGGAGGGGAGGGGAGAAAAGGGGAGAAAAGAAAATTTTATTTGGAGAAGTCATGTAAGTTTCGTAAAATATATGTATTGTTAATTGTTGTATGTTCTCCTGATAAA
>JBBPBX010000880.1:77202-100130 GCA_038048925.1 Garcialebias charrua
ATATATATATATACAGGTGACCCCCTACCTACGACTCCATCGACCTACGGCCGCCCGGACCTACGAACGTATCATATTTAATAAAAATATGAAATTACTGTATTAAAAAAAATATATATATATTTTTTTTTTTTGTGTTTAAATGTTCTTAATTTCATGTGTACATCACTTTGTTGCAGCTGTGGTTGTTTTAAAGGCTTTATAAATAATAATTATGATAAAAATGATCATTTCTGATCATTTTTGAGCAATCTTGGGCAGCAGGAAGTAGGTCTTCAGTTTACACGGTCACAAATTAATGTAGAACACCGGACGCCATTTTAGGTTCAGTCACGGGGGTCTCCGGTCACAAATTAATGTAGAACACCGGACGCCATTTTAGGTTAGCTGCCGGGAGCCGGCCTTTGAAGACTGGTGACCAGGATCGCATCATATGGATTAATTACTAGCTGGAATCGCTCTGTGAGCTCTGTGGACGTCTCAGGCTGGAGCAGCAGCTGCAGATTGATCGCCGATCGCGCCGCCGCTCCAACACCAGCTCATGGCCTGGCTAGCAGAAGCTAGCCAGCTAGCTAACCCAGGCCTCGAGCAGCTGCGGTGGTTCACTCGCCGGCCGCCGCGCTGCTCGGCCCGACAACAATCAACGCATGGCAACCTAAGATGTCGGCTTTGACCATCTCAAAGTAAGAAATTATATTTTTATTTATTCTGTAAATGTGAATAGCAATGTTTAACATTACAGTACACTACTGTACATGCTTAAATGTGTGCGCGCGCTCCGTTAGCGGTATTTCCACGACCTACGAACGGAATAAGGACCTACGAACTGGACGCTATTTTCACCCCCTAGCTACGGCAGAATCGAGCTGCGAACAGTTCTTATCTCCCAAACTCGTACGTAAGTAGGGGGTTACCTGTATATAAATATGTAAGATCTCCATTTTTAATTTTAAAATTGACGTCAAAAAGATGAAAAAGAAGCAACAAATGAATATGACAACTTCAATTTCCTAACTGATTATGTTAATTGTCTACAGGTGAGTAATATAATTTGTCACTTTCCAAATTATCTCGGATAAGTTGAGTCATAGAAGTGAAGGTGGGAAACGAATTTCCAAACAATATTGCTTAGTCATGACCCTAAAACCCTCAGGCCTTAGGATCATATGTTTCAAATACAGCAACATGAAACCTTTGTGTGAGGACCGCCATCACTAGATTAAAAGAACTCCCACATTTCTTTCATGTTTTTCTTTGTTCACAGTAAGCTTTGGAATCATCATTTGCATGACAGAACTTGCAACTGATTTATCTGGTAAAACTCCATCAGTGGATGGGACCAGCTGAAAAGCTCTTGCTTGCAGCAAATTCCTTCAAGTCACCTTAACGTATGAATAAATGCTTGATTTGCAGCGGCTATTTTTCTCCTGTAGTCAGCAGAATATCAGTGATGTATGTGTGCGTGTTTTTTGGGTAACAGTTTAAGGTGGGATTGCAAATAAATATCTTGACCCCGGGTGTGGAATTCCAGGGTCGGCATTCGAGGAACATGCCCTGCCCTAAGAGCAGGCAAGCCCAAACTCCCCTCTGGGCGACTTCACTAAACATGTTTCCAACACACACACACACACACACACACATACAGATGTGTGCACTTGCACACCAAATACACACAGTAAGCAGACAGTTCCCTGCCCCCTTCCTTTTGTTGTTGTTGTTTTCTCTTCACTTCCCTCTTACAACAAAAAAAGGCATCTCCACTTTCTGAGAGGCCTCAGTGTTAGAACAATAAATAGAAACAAAATGCTTTTATCTAGTCGGCCTTTTTGATTCTTAGAAACAAGATATGAGACATGTATGCATGGTCTGGCAGGTGTAGCACCTTTACGCTGATGTGAACAACTTCAGCCTTTCAGGACCAGGAGCGTCACTGCTGAGGCCCCAGTAGCATCGAATCGCTCCCAGAGTCGCGTTAGTACAAAGCTCCTTTGAGCATTGTCTCCTCCCCGGCTTGTTCTCTATGATTAGTCAGCAATCTGCTATCATTCAAGGCCCTGGCCTACTTCTGCACAGGAATTCGACCCGTGACATCAGTCTGCTGCAAAGAGGCCAATGTCTGTCCGTCATGGGCCTCGAACAGTCCAAGTGGAATACAACATCATTTTAATGTTTCTTTTTCTGTTCCATTCTATATGTAGCCTAAGAAAATAAAATGTGGCCAAACCCTGACAAATTGCACAAATAGGAAATATCTCAATTTTAATAAAAAAATAAAAAAATAATAATAATTAGAGGGAAATATAATAAGATTGAGTGGAACAGGAAGAGACAAAACACAAAAATGTGGTACTTTTTTCTTCTTCTTGTTGAACATTGACCGAGAGCTTTCAGTTCAATTCAATTTAAGTTGAGATAGAAATAATATCAAATGAAAACTATTCAAGTTTAACAATTCATTTAAGGAGATGTGGTCAGTAGTTTGTCCTCCATTAGTCTAAGCCTATAGCAGCATAAGAAGTCAACCCTGATTATAGGATTGATCATAAAGAAAATTCTTAAGCCCAGTCCTAAAAGTGGACAATGTGTCAGTGTTATGGACAGAAACTGGAAAGAGAGGAGTCTGATAACTGAAAGATCTTCCTCCCATTCTGCTTTTGGAAACTCTAAGAGCCGCGAGTAAGCCTGTAGTCTGAGAGCGAAGTGTTCTGTTGGGAAATCATGGAACAATTAGATCTTGAATATAAGATGGAGCTAGGTTGTTGAGGACTTTGTAGGTTTCGAACATAAACCACAAACATTAACTTTTAGTATTTCCCATATTGTTTTACATTCTAAACTTTGACAAATTATTTTTTACCATGAGAGTCTACCAGTCTCAACCACTACAGAAACATGAATGTGATGAATAAAAGATGTCAAACCTGAGCTGTCACTTCATTTAATTTGTTTGAGGGAAATTCACAGACTCTGCACCAACACATGCATTACAACTCTTTTTCATCATTTCCTGCTATTTTTCCAAGTTCCTAATAGGGAGAACACTTCACACACACACACACACTAAAAAGATGAGAAAACATGAATGGTGGAGGAGTGAGGGAGAAGAAAAACAGAAAACGTGAAAAAAGAAATGTGTGGAAAAAGGCTGATTAATCCCCCCCTTTGGTGGAGTTTTTAAGACGACTGATTCAAAAGCACTCCATCCCCCACCTCCAACCTGTCTACTTTTCTGTGAGGTGGTTTGATGTTTCTCTCTTTTTTTTTTTAATCAATGGCACTTTTGCATCAATTACCCAACAAACACATCCTTCAGATGGAAGAGGATGAGGGACAGCGAAGAGGGAGCAGAGCGGGTTTGCCCAGAGAGTGTGGGAGACGACCGCCTCGCAGCACATTCCAAACTTTTGTCATCCCCAGGAATTTGTTTCCTGTCAACCTCTTACGGCCGATAGATAATGTGTTATCAGCGACGAGAGAAGACCCCCACCTCCAACAGGATTGGGAAACGTATAAAAGGAAATACCTTTTAAGTGAGATGTGCCCTTTCGTGATAAATCTTTGCTGCTTTACATCCGAGGCGGTGCACATCAAAGCAGAATGTGGGGGACTCAGTTGGTGGGGTCCAAACCTAAAGCCTGGGAGTGCAGAAAAGACTAAAGATCGCACAGTCTTCTCAGGACACCCCCCTAAAGGGAGGGGGGGAAAATCCAGACTTGATCAAATAAAGACCCTCCAGTGTTCTTGCTTACAGTGACACACAGGATGTTTACAGATTTCTCTGTACTATGAACGTTCGGGGGTATTATTTCATAGCTATTAGGCCTAATTTATGAGGTGCTTCAAGCGAGAGGTCTTTTGGTTTTACAGCGCTGCGTTTCCCACTCTCTGCAAAGAGATGTGTGGACCCTCTGGACGGCCAGCCTGCAGGGGCCAGTTAAAACCTCTCACTGTTAAAGGAGACCGCAACCATTCTCTCTGAATTACATCACCGTTCCAGGTCTCAATCGTGAAGTCAAGGCTTAGCTACCTATTGCTCAGTCCTCTTTACTTTTGTTTTCGTGTCTCTAACGCTCGAGAAATCTAAATCCAAGATTATTGAACATCTCAATCCACTTCAAAGCCTTAACTATAACGGCCGACATTGTTTTCTTCCTCATCCTCTCTTTATGCCTGTTTTCACTTTCAACCCTCTCTCCGTGCCCATTTGTAAGGAAGTGACTGCGGGTCCATGGTATGTCTACAGAATAAACAGTGGCTAGTGGAGGCCTGGACCAGGCTTATCAGGTCTGCCTGACTGACCCTCCACTCCCTCTTTGTTTAGACGCCCTGACAGGCGGGTCACCCCTCCACATCCTCCTCCGCCTCTGTTCCATTATTCCCACAATTTCGTGTTGTAAAAGTGAAAGGCCATGTTTTACCTCTTTTACTTCAAGGGCAAACAAGCAGACGGAGGTCCTTTTAGGGAAACCAAACACTTGAAAAAAGGCTCCCGAGACACTGGAGGTCATAACGCTTAGAAAAGCATCTTTGATATGTGGCTCGTTCAGTGGAAACAGTAGGGAAAAGTAAAGACGTGTTGTGGGCTGCTGACAAATATTTACAGCTTGTAGACAACAGGAGGAATGCAGGGGAACGTCTCCGTCAGGGGTCGCGTACCCCCCACCTTCGTCTTTCCCCTCTGTGTGTGTTCTTCATCTGTTCGTCGCAGACCTCTGTCAGCCTATCAGATTAAAAGTTCACTCTTAACAGTCTTCCTTAAATGCCACATGCTTTGTTTTCACTGAGGAGGGGTGCAGAATGTGTGTGATCTCCGGTCAGCCTCCTTCTCATTTATCTCTGCCAGAAACTGAGGGGTAAAAGGGGTTCAGGCTGGGGCGAAGAGTAGGGTCACACAGGGGGAAGAGCAGGGTCAGAGGTTAAGCTAGGTTACACCCCGCCTCCCCCCCCCTTCACAGCCCTTCCGCCTTAACACTAAACCAGTGGGGATCTGACAAGAACCCCACCAGACGTGCAGAAAAACACAGAATTTCTCAGAACACGGGTAATGAAGTCCTCCACTGACATTTCGCTCATGTCTGCAACACTGCTGTTATTCATACAGAGTGTGGCGTGTTATTGAGTGCAGATGTGGGAGTGTAATGAGCAGTCACTCCGGCTGGCACGGACTCCTCAGCGATGAACAGCGAGCCGCACTGTGGCAGAGACAGAGACAGATGAAGAAAGTGAAAACTCCTGAACCCGAAGAGATGAAACCGTCGTCTGAAGGGGCTCACGTTGTCTCACAGGTGCAGGATGTGAGGTCTTCTCTCACCTGGGATTTCTCAGCCCTGCTCTGCTTGAATAATAATAAAAAAATCTGGATTTTTTTTAAAAGTAAAATTCCATCTTCACTTGTGTCATTTTAGATTATTTCACTGGCTGATTGAGTAATTAAACTACATAAAGGCCACATGTATATCAATCTGTTGTGAAATACAAATTAAACTTTTACTTTTAGAAAACTTTAAATAGAAGGTATGCAGCTTGTAAAATAACAGAGGGATTTATCGTAAAGACTTGTTGAAAAGGATGGTTCAACTCTGATGTGCATATCAAATGATGTAGCTAAAAATAGATTTGCGGTATGAGTTTGATCTGATATATATATACTGTATATATATTTGATATATATATATATATATATATATTTTTTTTTTTATATATTTTTTTATTATTATTTTTTAATAGATATATTGATAATTGGCAATTCTGAAATACAGGTACACACTCAATGTAAAAAAAACAAACAACAAAAAACAGCTAAATCTGTTAAAAAAAAAAACAAAAAAACTTGAAAACAGCCTGGAAGCTTGAGTCATGTGACCTACACTGGGTAAACAAACATGGTGGAGTTTGACAAAACACTATAATTGAGAAGGTGATCAAATTGAAATATGAGGTGCAAATATATATAATAAAATAGGACATAACATAAAGACAAAGTTTAACATTCAAACACACAAGGTTTTTGCAAAACTTCTGCATCGACTGTTAGGTTTACAGTTTAAAGTGTAACTCACCCCGAAATTAACATTTTTTAGCTGATAAACTCCCTAGAATGTGTTTAAAATGTTTTATAGCACTATGTCTGTGTTAATTTTCATATATTTGTGCGTATTTGTTTAAATCGGCAATATTTGGTATAAAAACGTGTTTACGGTAGTCCTATGGGTTGAACTGGTGAATTACACCGTAATTTTCTTATTGGTCTACGATTCGCACTGTGACGTGTTTTCGTACTCTGTCGTCACGAAAGTAGTTCAAGCAGAGCCAATCCCCTGCAGAGATGGAAGGTCCGCGCTGCAGTTCCTACCTTATATGGAAGTGGTACATTGCACTCCGGAAACGTACTGCAAAGAAGCATATTATAGTTTTTGGAATGGCAATATTTATTTGTATATTTTAACTTTTTTATTTTAGGAATACTTTTCACTACATCGAAATTATTTGGTTGTATTTGTTTTCTTATATTGCGATGGACAAGTAATGCATAAATGCCACGATAGGGCAATGGTGTTGGTGCGGGTTTGGGATCTGACAGACCCAGGTTTGAACCCCGGTCACGGCATATCTTGTATTCTTTTTTTTTAACGCCTTTTGTTTCGGATAGATCGGGTGAGTACATAATTATTCTATTATTCATAATTATTATATGTTCATTAAATGTTTAGTGTTTTAGTGTTTAAATGGTTACCAGTGGTGGGCAACGCTAGTCCAAAAATTAGTTCAGCTATTTCTAAAGCACTAATTAATTTATTTAGGTCCGCAATTTCAAAAGCACTAATGTCTTGTGAAAATTAGGGGAAGCTAATTCTAATCCGCTAATTAAATTCAACAATTGGTAGCAGCAAGTTATGCAATATTTGCACTACACTGCCAACTAGCGGTGCATGAACTGTTATACAGTAAGTTGTTTGAGTTTCAGAGTATTTAGTTTGGTTCTCTTCAACAGGTTTGACAAGGACAAAATGTACCCATTCCAAAGTCTGTTAGCTAAACTGCTGACATATTTGGCTGTTTTTTTTCTTCTTTTGTTACTTTTAGTACCACTAGATCGCATGTGTCAAACTCAAGGCCCGTGGGCCAAATCCGGCCTACCATAACCGTTTCTGTGGCTCTCTACACCCTAGAACTTCAAGATAACAGTTGTAAGCATGTTGCTCTCAGGTGATGGGTCCCCATCCCTACACTCCCTGGTCTCTCTGTTAATTGTCTTGCTTATCTCCTCCATTTTGTTGTCCAGGTGTTTGTGATTGTCATGCTGTGTGTTCATGTACCTGTATATAAAGTCAGGGATTTTTTAATTGATAAAGCTCTGTATATGTTGTATAACACAAAAGTCAAAGTCAAAGTCAACTTTATTGTCAGAACTGCAATATGTACAGGACATACACAGGACCGAAATTGCGTTTCTCTCAGTCCCTCGGTGCAACAGTAACCATCTAAACACTAAACACTAAAACATTTAATAAACATAAGCATAAAATAGTAAAAGTGTAACACTGTCCTGAGTTTTTCATAATAGTATAAAAGTATGAAAATTTACACCAACACTGAAACACCAAACACCCAATGAACATAAGCATAAAATGAAATAATAAAAGTGTAATACTGTCCTGAGTTTTTACATAGTAGTATAAAAAGTATATCTATAAAATAAACTGAAGGTTCTAGCATTGACATTTGCAAAGAGTGGCACAGCAGCATATAAGTTAATGTACACAGTATATGTATGAGGTAGTTGATGTTGGTATAGAGGCAAAGTGGCATATGCAGTGAGGCACATAAGGCACATTTGGCATCCTTAGATAAGGCTAGTCAGAGAATGCTATATATGTATCTGCAGTAGTATAGATAAAAGTAGTGTAAATGTAAACAGTAGTAATAAATGTAAAGCAGTAGTAGTAAATGTAAACCGTATTAATAAATGTAAACAGTGAATGTAAACAGTAGTATGACTATAGGCAGTAATGTAATACAAACATTAGTGCAAATATGAGAAGTAGTGCAAACTGAATGAGTACATGACCGAGAGTTTAGTGAATACAGGTAGTCCCCGACTTACGAGCGAGTTCCGTCCCTAGGGGGCGCTCGTATGTCAAAAATTCGTAAGTAGGATCACATAGTAAAAAAAAAAAAAAAAAAAAAAATTTTTTTTTTTTTATTTTTTTTTTTTATTTTTTTTTTTTATAAATGAATACATGTACAGTACTGGACAGTCACCAAGCACTTAGCCTATCCTAACACAGTTTTTAAAGATGAAGGAATAAGTTGAATTGTCTCCCTTTCACATAAAGGGAGCAAGCTCCCTATGGAGCCTGCAGGGAGGAGGGAGACAATTCAACTGACTCCTTCATCTTTAAAAACTGTGTTAGGATAGGCTAAGTGCTTGGTGACTGTACAGTACTGTACATTTATCTATTTATTAAAAATATACAGTATATACAGTATTTTTATTTTTTTATTGTTTTTTATTTATAAATAGATAAATGTACAGTACTGTACAGTCACCAAGCACTTAGCCTATCCTAACACAGTTTTTAAAGATGAAGGAGTCAGTTGAATTGTCTCCCTCCTCCCTGCAGGCTCCATAGGGAGCTTGCTCCCTTTATGTGAAAGGGAGACAATTCAACTTATTCCTTCATCTTTAAAAACTGTGTTAGGATAGGCTAAGTGCTTGGTGACTGTCCAGTACTGTACATGTATTCATTTATTAAAAAAAATAAATAATAATAATAATATTTTTTATTTTTTTATGAGATGCATGCTCTTAAGTCCGGGACCTCGTAAGTCAGAGCGCTCGTAAGTCGGGGACTACCTGTAACCCGTTTGATGACACAGGGTCCAGTGTTACAAAAACACAATCATTGTTCCACATTTAATCTATTGTATTGAGGTTTGGGGAAAAGCGTGCAAAACAATTACAAAGCCTGTTTTTATTTTACAAAAGAGAGCTGTAAGAGTAATCACCAGAAAACATTTCAGTCACCCATCAAACACCTTGTTTCTTCAGCTAAATTTATTGAAATTCCAGGAATTGGTAGAATATAGTATTTTATCAGTTATGTATAGGGCTCATAATAACACATTACCTTTAAATATCCAAAGAAATTTAGACAAAGTTATTACAATCTTAAAGGGACAGATATTCATCAAACCACAATTCAGAACCAGCTTAAAGGGACGGTCTACCTCAATTCAGGGAGTTGGATTGTGGAATGTTCTGGAGAGTGATGTTAAAAATGCAAAATCAATTCATTCATTCATTCATTCAACCTTTATTTATACAGGCTAGCCTCGTTGAGTCACGGGGACTCATTTACAAGAGGGACCTGTCTCACTCACACCAAACAACCATCCACTCTCACACTCACACCTAGGGTCAATTTAGAGTCACCAATCAGCCTAACAAGCATGTTTTTTGGTCTGTGGGAGGAAACCGGAGTACCCGGAGGAAACCCACGCATGCACGGGGAGAACATGCAAACTCCACCCAGAAAGGCCCCGGACCGGGATTTGAACCGGCAACCTTCTCGCTGAGAGGCAGCAGCTCTACCAGTTGTGCCAACGTGCTGCCCAATGTATACATTTAAGAAAAAGGTCAAAAAGGACTTGCTCAAAAACTATATATGATGTAGCTTAGTGTGTTTGTGTATTACAGTTAGAAAAATTAAGTAGAGTTATTCATTTTGTGATGTAGTTTGAAGGTTATCATTGGTTGAACAAACTGTGAAATAAATAAGGGGCAGATATAATAAGATTTCATCTTCTTTCTGCTCCTTTCATTTTATCCTACTTGTATTCTTGTATCTGATGAAACTGTTTTGTATTGTTCTTTTAAAATGAATGAATAAACATCAAATCAAATCAAATCAACGGCCCAGTCAGAGTCCAGAACCTGAACCTGAAACCTTCAGAGAGCTGAGCAGAAACCTCAAAGAACTGAAGCAACAATGGAAAGAAGAGTGGGTCAGAACTCCTCCAGAACCAGGAGAGAGACTGATGAAGTCCTGCAGAGAACCACAGAGGATTCTGCTGCTGAAGGAGGTTCTGTTGGGTCAGAGGCACAAGCTGAGGTTAAATTTTAATGATTTTAGAACTTGTTAAAGATCATCCATCCAGCCATCCAGCTAACTGTCTATCCATCCATCCATTCAGCTAAAAGTCTATTCATCCTTGTATCTGATGAAACTGTTTTGTATTGTTCTTTTAAAATGAATGAATGAACATCAAATCAAAAATAAGTCTGTATCTCTGTGTTTATCATTGTCCTGGCATTGTCTCCTGTTGCCTCTGTCTCCTGAGTTCCTTGTGATTCCCTGAGTATGTAAGTTTGCTGCCCTGTCTATTTTATGTTCTTAATTTCTGTGGCCGTCGCGGACGCCATTTTGAAGAGTCCTAATGGTGAACTACTTTTTTTAAATCCAGCAGATTTGACCATTTCGTGAAACTCTCAAGCTCAGAAAAACTTGTGCTATAACGTCAGCTATGAAATATATTTTTTCTCAGCAAAGAAATAATTGTTTTACCGTGTTTTGTTGTAAAATCCTGGCTTCTTTGGCCGTCGCGGACGCCATTTTGAAGAGTGCTAATGTGGCGAACTTCTATTTTTAAATCCAGACGCGTCGCGTAGGCCGCTGAGAAACATCCATAAGTTCACCCTCCATGTTAAAAAGTCTTCGTCTGACTCTTCGAAAACAAGCAATAAGGCTCCAGAGTAACACACTGGCTGCTAACTGCTATAGAGAGAGCACACACCAAGAGACTGAGGGGGACGCTTTTTTGTCACGGACCACATCCGGCGCTGCTCGTAAATACGTTATTTCGTTTTTACTGATAGATAATTAGTTATTAGCGGTACTGCATTTTAAATAAAAATAGCACAAATCCGCTTATGAATTATAAAACTTAGTCAATCCGCTGTAAAGCTAACAGATTATTTAGCTACGCTATAAGCGGATTAGCGCAATAGCGCTACCTAGCGGTCGGATGCCCACCACTGATGGTTACTGTTGCACCGAGGGACTGAGAGAAACGCAATTTCAATCTTGTGTATGTCCTGTACATATTGCAGTTCTGACAATAAAGTTGACTTTGACTTTGATTCTTTGTTGTTGCTTGTTGTTTATTCTATAGCTGCCCACTGCCCCACCTGGTGGTGATTGGGTTAAATGCAGAGTCAAATTTCGTCTTGTATGGAAACATACACAGATGACAAAAATGTGACATTATTATTATTATTATTAATGTAATTTTAACATTCAGAAACAATAACAGTCTCTCGTCCTGGCCACACCTCCTCGCTCAACCCCCACCCGCCTCCCCCTCCTTTAGGCGGTGTCTGTTGACACTACCACTTTGTTGCATTTTTTGAATTTCGTCTTGGGGGCGGAGCTACCGTTTCACAGTGTGGTAAGCCGCTCTTTAAAGCTAACCTGTTATTTTTATATGAAGACTTCACTCGACAAATCTGAGCAAGATGATGCACCAATACATCAAAATTGTCAGGCTCCTCAGTTTCATCCTGTCCTTCCATTAATGTTGCCATTTTTAACAAATTCACAAATTTTGATTACAACTTTTCAATTGAAGGACACATAACTGAAAGTTATGCACCATAACGCATGTTCCCTGAAGGAAGGGAATGAGGTGCAACATACTTGCTATGGGAATTGCGCCCCCGTGCAATTACCTGAAGGAATACATTCACGCCTTTACGGCTAGGGCGTCAGCGTCGCGCCAGAGGCCCCGCCCTCTGGGTATTTAAGTGACTGACGCCCATCCATCTTTCTCCAAAATTGCACTTCACCAAGCTTTCAGCATTGAAAAGGGCCAGATATGTTGCACCTCGTTCCCTTCCTTCAGGGAACATGAGTTATGGTGCATAACTTTCAGTTCCCTTTCAGTCAAGTTCTCTCGGTGCAACATACTTGCTATGGGAACGTAATTCATTCACGCCCTTGAAATGCTCAGCAAAATGCATGTGAGAACATCCACCTTAAAAGACAGGTATTTCCCAGCTGCTTTCTACAAGGTATGTAGGGAGCACAGGCTGAGAAGAAGAATTGCCAAATATAAAGAACATCAATTTGATGTTTCAACTAGGCATATAGATAGACAACACCAGCTAGAGACAGCCTAAGCATGCTCCATTAGTGTGAGTATTCATCATCTCCCTTTTTCTCTCTGGAACAACCTGAGAAACAGGAGGAGCAAGGGACCCATTACATCACAAGTAATTGGGTGACAAACGTGGAGGTAGAAAACCCAGGTCAAGCACAGGGTAACCTCCCAAGTCCTGTGTATGTTGTAACTGTTTGTTTTGGGTTAAAGCAATCAAAGCCTTAGGCTCTCAGCCAGTTCCCTTCAAAGGCCAGGCTGAAAGTTGCCACAACCCAGGACGTGGGTGTAGAAGCTGCCCATGTGCCTGAGTCAGCAGATCCCTGTGAGGAGGCAATTGCCATGGTATCCCTGATAACATTGAAATCAACTCCGGGAACCACGGTTTCTGTGGCCATCTGGGGGCTATGAGGATCAGGGAGAGAGCTCCCTGGCGCACACGTTCCAGTGTCGCCCCGATCAGGGGGACAGGTGGAAAGGCATAGTAGAGCACCCTTGCTGGCCAATCATGTGCCAAAGCATCCATTCCCAATGGTGCGTCTGTTTCCCTCAAGGAGAAGTAGAGGTCACACTGTGAGCTAGCCCTGCAAGCGAACAAGTCCACAGAGGCTCTCCCAAATCGTGACCAGACCTGTTCCACAATCCGTGGGTTCAAGCTCCATTCTGACGTCAAGAGAGGCCCTCTTGAGAGGGCATCTGCTCCATAATTTAGATCACCAGGGACATGAGTCGACCTAAGTGACAAGATTCTTGGAGCACACCACGTGAGCATCCTCTACGTCGGTCCGAGGAGGGCCCGAGACCTTGTCCCTCCCTCTTTGTTGATGAAGGACACTGTGGTCCTGTTATCTGATTTCACCAGGATGTGCTGTCCAGCAATCAGACCTTTACTGAAGAAGTATTTTAATGACAGGAATACGGCCAGCAACTCCAGGAAGTTGATATGTAATCTCGCTTCCCGTTCATTCCAAAGGCCGCGGACACTCTGATTTCTGCAGATCGCCCCCATCCTGTTTTAGAGGCGTCCGTCGTGATTACTACACAAGATGACACCCTTCCCAGTGAGACCCCTTCCGTGAAAACCGACAGTCTCTCCAAGATTCCAGGGCCCTCAGGCACTCTGAATCTATCCTAACCTTTCCTGCTTGATTAGTCAGGGCAGGTTGTGTCTGTCGGTTTAGCCATACTTGTATGGCCCGCATCTTCAGTAATGCGTGTGGCACATAGGGAATGGCTGCCGCCAAGAGGCCCAAAAGGCGTTGGCAGGTTTTCACAGGGACCCGTTGGTCCAGTTTAAATCTTTCCTGGCAACGGCGAATGGAGGAAACTCGTTCCTTCGAGAGCCATGCTCTGTACTGGACAGTGTCGATCTGTACTCCCAGAAATACGGTAACCAGTGATGGAGTTAGATTGCTTTTTTGTAGGTTTATGACAAAACCGAGAGACTCCAGGTAAGAGATCACCCTATAGGAGTGTGACTGGACCTGCATTCTGCTTCCAGACAGAATCAGCAGGTCATCCAAGTAATTCATGACCCTGAGTCCTTGATTCCTAAGGGGGGTCAGGGCTGCATCCAAACATTTAGTAAATGTACGAGGAGCAGTCTTCAAACCTAAGGGTAAGGCTTTGAACTCATAAGCATTCCCTTCAAACGCAAAGCGGAGGAACTTTCTGTGTTTCCTCCACACGCCTATGTGGAAATAGGCATCTTTTAAATCCATTGTACATGCGTAGTCTCCAGGTCTCACAGACTGGAGAACTTGCCGCAGTGTAAGCATCTTGAACTTAAAGGTTTTAATTCTTTTGTTGAGAGCCCTGAGATCCAGAATCGGTCTCAGGGAATGATCCTTTTTGGGCACCAGGAAGTACTTGCTGTAGTGGCCAGAGCGTAGTTTGCGTCCTGAGACCAAACTAATCACTCCCTTTTGTAGCATTGTCGAAACTTCCTCCCTCAGCACGTGTGCACGTGTAGGGTTAATCTTAGATTGCAGTACCCCTGTGAAGTGGGGCGGTCTTTTTGTGAACTGCAACTTGAGCCCGTGACATATCGTTGTCATGACCCAATCATTTGGTAGACGCGCCTTCCAGGCCTGCGCGTGCGCGCTGAGCCTGGACGGCATGTTGAATTTCTGCTCGTCGTGTTTTAGCGCTGGAGGGGTGACCTTTGACCCCTCTCGCGCTCTTTCGAGCAGGCTGGTCAGCCCAACAGAAGATATCGTGAGATCTGACCGTCTCTGGCACAGCTCGTGTATCTTGCTGTGGTTCATAATTTGACCACATGGTTTGTATTTTATAAAAATGGGACTCGAGTCAAGAACCAGGGCAGTCTGTGCTTTGGTACTTTTATTTTTGTACATGCCTGAAACAGTGTTTGTTTTGTTTACACATACAGTAGGCGAGTCATGTTTGGTGCGCGCGCACATGTCACCAGCTCCTCGTAGTATTTTACAAGTAGAGACTGGGCTCAAAATGTTAGGTTCCCGTACCACGTGGGTGGGCAAACCTGTAAAATTATCAGTTCGTCCTGCTTCATCAGGTCCGAATCTGCTTTCCACACGGGGTCACTGAAGAGGCCCTCGGCCGGTACTGGAAATTTTCACTGTCACCAGCGGGTCTCTTCCGTGGAAGGCCACGCATGTCTTCCTTTGGGGGTGCAAAGCTTTTCCTCGGCAACCCCTCTCGGAGGGCTTCCGCCTGTTTGCGTCTTTGTTCCAGCCTGGCCTGGACGCGTTCCAGGGCTCCCCCGAAGAGTCCCGTCGACTCGATCGGGTGCTGGAGGAAAGTGGACCTCTGGTTTTCCGGGAGGTCCGACAATGTTAGCCAAAGATGGCGCTGGGCGACAACTATTTCCGCCATTGCTTTGCCTTGGGAAATGGCTATTGTCCCCATCATGCGGAGCACGAGGTCAGAGGCATGGCGGGCCTCCTCCATGGCCTCCGTTGCGGCCTGCTCGTTTTTTGTTACCTGGATATCCTGCAGTTTTTCTGCCAGGTACGCCTGCACCATGGTTGATGCATTCATTGCGCGAGCCGCGAGGCCCTGAGCCTTGTAGCACTTCTCAAGTTGTTTCTCTGAAGTGCGGCAGGCTCGGCTGGGTAGCGCTGCTTTTGTCCCCGTGGCTGCGTGGGCCAGGTGGGCCGCCAGAGTCTCCTCTATCAGGGGTGCGCTGGCGAGGCCCACTGTCTCCATTCCCGCAACATCCAGGAGTCGGGATAGTAGCAATGTGATGGGAGCTCCGGGTTCCGCCCAGGAGCATTTGAGCTCCATGAGGAAGTCCGGAAAAATGGGCATCTTTTGCGACGTTGTCGGCTGCTTCGCATAGAAGTAGTTTGCCGCCAGCCTCATAGCCTGTTGGCGAGGTGTGGGGTCTGGCCACGCGACCTGTAGGGCATCTGCCGCCCTATGGCACAGGTCAAAAAGAGCAGGTACCGACAAGTCCGGTTCCGGAAGGATTTGCGCCAGGTTCTGGGAGGAATCCACACTTTCTCCTCTGTAACCGGATTCGGCGTCTTGGTCAGACACTTTGGGCGTCGAGTCCTCGACGGCAACTGAGGAGTCCGACACATTGTCCTCTCCGACTCGACCGTTGCATTCCAGGTCCACGTTCTCAAGCTCCGGTTCGGGAGCGAGCAGCTTTGTGGGACGTGCGACCTTCAGCGCCGCAGCCTTAGCCATGGATTTAGCCAACGCATCCGCGCTGCGTTTCCTCACTACCGCCGACATTCGACGGCAGTGGGAGCAAGAGTCGGGGAATTCCAGCGCTTTTCTCGCGTGCAGAATCCCTAGGCAGACAGGACAGGCCTCGTGGGTGTACGTCGCCGAGAGGGAGTAGCCGCATCTGTTGGGACATGGGCGCAAGCGAGGACTCGTCATCCTGTTGGTTTTCTTCTTCTTTGTCCTCCGTTTTCCCTTCTCGGGAGCCATGTCCGGAGACGAGAAGCGACAAAGTTGTTCCTAGTTTCCTTTTGTTCGAAGCTGTCCTCTCCGTCATCTTGCTTTCGCTGGTTAGCCTGCTAATGGTTAGCAGGGGGTTGTGACGCAGTTAGCGCCGTCGAGCGAAGCAGCTGCGGAAAAAGAAGAAAACTTCGAGGTAAGTAGAAAAACGCTGGACTAGCTTTTGCCAGCCCAGCAGTACGCAGGAAAATTTCTCTGTATGCTCAGTGTAGGGAGCAAGCTCACCTCAGTCGAGCGATGAGGGCGGGGCCTCTGGCGCGACGCTGACGCCCTAGCCGTAAAGGCGTGAATGTATTCCTTCAGGTAATCGCGCGGGGCGCAATTCCCATAGCAAGTATGTTGCACCAAGAGAACTTGACTGAAAGGGAACTATCAATACAGAGGAAAAAAGTTTATTTCTGACTAGCCATGACTTTTCAGCCAGTATCAATTGTGACTTACAATCTTAGCTTTTTGAATGACCACAGTTGAGAGAAAAACTTTAACTCAAATTGCTAATAGTGACCTTAAATATAAAACAACAAAACGATAAAACATATGATACTTAATACTTCTAGTCATACTTGCAAATAACCAAATACCCAATATGTATAGAATAATTAAAAACTGTGATGATTTTACATGTCAACATCATTTTCTAATATTGTTTAGTCAAAACATGTCTAATTGCACTCATGTAAATATACGTATATGATTTGTGACTTTAGTCCATGTGGTTCTTTTTTCACATACAAAGAAAATCTTTATTCCAAATAAGCAGATCTTTTTCCTGTGTGGAGTTCTTATGTTCTCCCCATGCGTTCCTTACACAGTTTTAAATGGTTTATGTTGGTTAATTTGGTAATATTGGAAACAATGAATGACCGACTTGTGACAAAAGTTAAACTTTTTAATTTTTACTAGAAATCCATTAAAAATTACTATTTTTCCAACCTCTTAAATGACAATATCAGCGGTTTCCAGCAACAGCACTTCTTAAATGTGCGATCAGCAAAATTAAGTTCTTGCAAAAACTATTGAGAAACAACTGAGGGACTATTTGGGTGTGTTTTCACTTCCCTAAAAGCTGGTAAATGGGGGCCACATGGGTGCAAGTGATAAAACCTAAAGATAGTATGATCATCCAGTGATTTGTCATGTGAGTGGGTGGAATTTAGCAATAGTTTGCATGATTTGTCTCATTCGGTCACACTTTTAGTCAAACCAGGTCTGTCCACTCATCACTTTCTCTAAGAAGGAGAATTTACCGACAAACTAGAGAAATTGCATTTCCTGTGAAAATGCAGTATGAATGTTTATTGCTGAAAAACCTGCTGAAAACAGCTGAAATTAGCTAAATAATATGTTGAATTTTAGCTGAAAAGGAAAAGCAAGCTTAAATTAGTAGAAGAAAGCAGAAAGAACACATATTTGCTGAATTAGGTTCAAATAAGTAGAAATGAACACAGCTCTCAAAAAAGTGAAATTAACTAAAAGTGGCTGAAAAGTCAGAAAGAAGCTTACACTACCAGAAGGAAGTGGAAGGAACTGAAAGAGCTATTAGTTGAAAATGCTAAAATTAGCATAGCAGCTAAATACCGGTAGTAGCTGAAATTGAAGAAAAAGCTGAAACTAGCAGAAAAAAGCTGAAAGGTGCATAACAAGCTGAAATTAGCATAAATAAATTATTTGGACTGAAAGTAGCTTAAATTACCACGAAAAACTGGAATTTATTTGAAAACTGCAGAAATTAGTTTAAATATAATTATAAAGCTAGCTGAAAAGGTGGAACAAGCTTATATTAGCAGAAGAAAGCAATGAGAATACAACATACATGTATACCCAATTAGGCTGAAAGAAGCAGAAAGGAGCACAAAAAATAGGAATTCATTTATAAAAGACTGAAATTAGCAAAATAGAGCTGAAAAGAAGCTAAAAATGCAAAACGAAGCTGACATTTCTAGAAAGAAGTGGAGGGGGCAGAATTTTGTTGAATTGTGCTGATAAAAGTTTAAATAAGTGCAAAACATCTGGAATTAGCTATAAAAGCTAAAGTTTGCATAAAACAGCTAAATAGTAGCTGAAATAGAAGAAAAATATTAAACTTGCATAAATAAGCTGAAAGGAGCATAAAAAGTTGCATTTAGCAGAAAAAAGTTAGAAGAAGCACAAAAATTTAATAGTTAGCAGAAATAATCAATGATAAAAATAAATACATAAATAAACAGCTGAAATAACAGCTAAAATTAGCTGAAAGGAGATTAAAAAATGTGTAAATTTTCTCAAATAAGCTGATAGAAGCTGAACCAGAACAAAATGTGAAAGGAGCAGTAAAAGGTTGTAAACAGTTCTAAAGATGTGAAGGATGTAAAATGAGCTCAATTAATTTTCTATGATAAAAACATGGCAGAAAAAAATTATTTAAAATTATTTAAAATTAATTAAAAATCTTTTTAAAAAAAGCTAAAGTTGCACTTATACCAAAAGTCATAGCAGGATTGTCCTGAACACGCTGAATGTTTTGACATATGATTTGTTGAAATAGCACAAAAATTGTGGAAAGAGAAAGATGCAGAAAAATGTACGGAATAACATGGCTCACAATAGTGTGAATGAACATTCACACTATTACTGACATGTCTGAAAAGTAATTTTGATGCAATATATATTTGTTTTAAATACGAGGTCAGAACAAAAATCGAGTTCACATTTAAGCTGTGCCTCTGGCTGTTTGGGGAAACATAAATGCCATGTTTTGTGGTGCCTCATACACAGGTTTAAAATCAAAACACATCAAAACTCCTGATTCCAGGACCCGTGCAGTTTACAGAATTTGTGCTCTAAGAGTGTTTATTAGCTTGACTCCCAAACCACACGGTAATTGAATATTTACTATAGCACTAATGACAAAAGTAAAATGCTTCAGCAGCTAAACATCAAACAACAAAATGCAACTTTCCGGGCCACTGTCCATGGTGCTGAACCACTCAGATCTGGAGCAACTGAAACAGATAGACAAGAAATACAACTTTAATAGGTCACTGAAACAGAGGATGGGATCATAAATATAAAATGGGTCATCTGAAACAATTGCAGTAGATTGTTGTGTTAAAGAAGCCTTAATATATGCATTTTTGACAACCAGTTTGAACCATGAAATCAGCTAAATTTACTGTTGTGTATGAAAGTGTATTTGGTTTAGGCTGGTGCAGTGAGGGATAACAACGCATCACTGCTGTTAAAGAAGACTACTCAACAATGAAGTAAGTGCAGCTTCACCTCAAACCTCATGAAAACATTTAAAACCTATTCAAAAGTTAAAACTACAACTGATCAAGCTATGTAGTATGATGCATCTTGTTTTCTCTGTCCTCTTCTTTTCGACTAAGCGAAGTCATCTTTCTTTTGTTTTCATCTCCTCTTCCTATCTCATCAGATGTCAAACAAGTAAGTGTGCCGGGAAGAACAGAGCACTCATCTCAAATGGCATTCACTCGTATAATGCGTGAGGAGACATCCTCGGTAAACAGCGTGGCAGGAAGTGTTTGTATCTATGCAACATCCTGCCTTCTGAAAGTTAAATGTCATGCAGTGAATGTGCTGCCTGCGGAGACAGTACCGCACGTTTGACTAATACAGATTAAAGCTACTGAACCCAGATGTGTTGCATGCAGCAGGCAAGCTAGAGTCTGAATTTAATCCGTTAAACAGATACTTTTTTTTTGTTTTTAAAGGGTGACTGACTCGCTGCAGATGTGCATATACATCTTACTCCTTTCAAGCTTTGGGTTGTAAACCTGCTGTGAGCTCCTGACCTTCAACCCTAATAATGTCCACCAATGTTCATTTGGAAGCAGCGTAACAACGTGAGATCATTTTATGGTAACAAATTCAACTTGTTAGGTCTTTTCAGTAGAAGATAACATATTTTTTTCCAAATGAGACCGTTTGACAAAAAAAAAAACTAAAGGAGTCACTTTTTAGCACAGAACTTTAATAGCTGTAACCAAGTGGTAATAGTAAACATTCATGACAGCAGGTTGATTTATTTACTATAACATGTTAAGCCATAACAATAATCATTTCCATGAAATCAACAAATGTTTTTTTTTTTACAAAGAAATGGAAGCTCTACAGATAATGAGCTTAAAGAGATAATAACGTCCTTGTGTTTATGTTGCAGTGATGAAGATAACGATAAGATAAGATAAGATGAGATAAGGTAGAAATGTATTGATCCCACCGGAAATTGTTGTGCCAGAGCTTCAGTACAAAGGAACAAACACAAGGAATTACACAAGACGAAAAAGTAACAGATAATGTACAAAAAAACAGACAATATAAAAAAATACCAGCAATTAAGTTCAAAACAGGTGCAGACAGAAACATTAAAGAGTTTATTGTGGTTCAGGATTAATTGTATTGTCCTATGTGCAGAAAGGGGGAAGAGTTGAAAAGTTTGATATCCACAGGGAGGAAGAACTTCCTGTGTTGTTCTGTGGAGCACCTCAGTGGTCTCAGTTTCCTCAGCATCCTCTGCTCAGACACCTCTGTCATGGACTGCAGGTCCACTCCCAGAACTGAGCCAGCTCTCCTGATGAACTTACTGAGACTGTTGGCATCAGCTTTCTTCACCCTGCTGCCCCAACACACCACAGCGTAGGAGAAGATGCTGGAGACCACCGGGTGGTAAAATATCTGCAGCATGGTCCTGCAGATGTTTAATTGACAAGTGCAAACAAAGCTGTAAGTTTAGAGAAATGTGGTGTGAAATGAGATTTTAGTAAGACTTTTGGAAGGACACTAATTAATAATTAATAAACAGTATAAAAGAATGATTAAATAGGATAATTGCTCACATTTGTTGAGACAAAATCTGATTGGGTAAAATGAAGTGGGAGTGGCCAAAATACCAAAATGAAACACAAGTCAGTCCATAGCAGGAGCAAAACAATGGTCCTCCTTAACTGAATCAGTTCCAAACTAGTTTAATGTGACTTTGCAAAAACCATTGGCTATTCAGTCATTAACATAGTGTGTTATCCATCCATCCATCCATCCATCCATCCAATCAGTTCAACCTAAATACCTGCAACCTTTTTGACTTGACGTGACCGTGCTCCAATAAAAGTGTTACAAAAACTTACACGAAAGTAAAATAAAAATTAGGAACTTACAAGATTAATTATTTGTAAAATTAGTCAAAGTAATGCGTATCACCTGACAACTTGAATGCCAAAGCTTTTAGCAAATATTTTACATCATTCAGTGCTCAGAGTATATGTTGGGGACAACTCTCAGCTACTACTACACCAAGTATTTGATCAATATCAGCCAAACTGACAGATGTATATCTGGATTTGTGATCAATATGGTTGACAAGCTGTAGTAGCCATCTTGTACTGAGAACACTTTAAACGATAATCAGTAAATAATGTGCATCCAATAATTACTTTCTGAGTTTTATTAAAATTCATCTCATAGTTCATGAGATATTTTGTTGTTGTGATGACAGGAAATATTAAAATTCTAACTATAAAGTGCAGTTTCCTAGTTATCAATGTAGCAATTGCAGATAAGAGCTAATTCAATCTCTACAACTTGAAATAGTCTTAAGATGTCACCATTAATTCCATATGTGGGCCTTTCTGAAAATCTCTACTCATGATTACTTTTCCAAAATCATAACATTTGCCGCTTTAGCTTAGCTGTAATGCTAGTGTACTTTTGGTATATTTATGTAATTACTTAACATTCAGACATTTAGTACCATTTATTTTAGTAACTGGCTGTGACTAACAAGAAATGATGCAGCCTCAGAGTCTGCAAAGCGAAGCAAATCAGTTTTTATTCAGAAACATTAAAAACATATCAACAGAATTATTTTACTTTATTTTATTTCCCAAATGCATTGCTATTATTATTATTATTATTTTTTTTACATTTTCATTTCAAAGACATCTTGAATGTTTATGTCACAGCTTTGGCAAAGCTTCAGTTTTTGATGCTGAAGGGATGAAAGTGAGTTTTATAATTTATTACACCTGATTTTTGATCATTTGTTTAAATGCTAACACAAAAAACAGGGTTCTATTTTTGCCCCCTTGGCTAACTATTGTTCCTTTTATCAATTGCACCTCCACAGCAGCACACAGCTGAGTAGACATGAGACCTGGAGAAGACCCGTTCAGCAGAAACTAATCTTTTGTTTAACTTCACAGTCCAAGTTAGCCTCAGCTCAGGATGATGCAAGTACAAAAATGGTCACATGACATTCAGTGAAACAAGTTATTATTTATTTTACTGTAGTGTGGACCATCAGCCCTTACTGTAGTGGATTTTTGTGAATTTCCAACCAAGTTAATGGGGGATAAAAGTTTTCAGCATTGATCCTTCCAATGAGCTCCAACTTGCTGTGGCAGTCAATGATTTACACGAGTTTTGATAAGATCCATTGGCTGAGCTGATAAGTCAAACAGAAGAGGAGATCATTGACACTCGCACAGCGTTATGAAACACCCATGCTTCTGCAGCAACCAGTCTTTTCGCAGAAGTGGAGGACTGATTGATTGATTGACTCTGCTCTGTCTATTTGAGATGTCCTCTCTGGGGATTGCTCTTTTCCCCATAACCTCCTGACCTTCCAATCAGAATACAAACAGTGAACATGTCATGTGGAAAACCAGAAAGTGTGCACTGAGTTATCCAAGAACAGAAGCATGTGTTACCACCCCCCCCCCCCACACACACACACACACACACACAAAAGAGTCTGAAAATGATTACATTTTAACCAAATCATATTTTTATTCGTCAAAGAGTTCAACTATTGGGTC